>JAODUH010017671.1:0-26465 GCA_027564835.1 Typhlichthys subterraneus | reverse complement strand
CGATTGTAGCCAAACGACTTAGTCTATCAACATTCTTTTAATAACTTTTGATAGGCATGGTCTATAGAGGGTCCACGTCAAATTTGGTGAAGATCGGACTCACGGCCTAGGAGGAGTTCGTAAAAGTAGGTTTTTCAGAAAATCCAAGATGGTGGAAAATCTATCCTGACGCATTTTGACGTCACATGGTGCATTGGATTCGGGGGTGTTTAGGGAATCAGCAGAGACTAGTTTTGTAAATTTCCATGGCACGGTTAAAAAGCTATGAGATTTTTTGTTACCTCAAATTTGACCTGTTGGTGGCGCTATAGGGAGCAATGGACCAGGATGAAAATGAGTGGAATTGCAGATGAATGGCACCTCTACATGCTTGCCAAAATTGGCCACTTTTTACCACGCGGTTCTAGGGGTTGCCTTTGACTTCAATGGCAGAATAATAATAATAGGAAAACGCACGATAACAATAAGGGCTTCGCCACTTCGTGGCTAGGCCCTTAAATCTAATAATAATAATAATAATAATAATAATAATAATAATAAAGAACACTGAAAGTCTTTATGAAAAGTGTCAACAAAAGTGGATGCACAAGTATGTGGTCTGCGTGTCCTGTGTGATGCAAATCATTGTTTAATCTAGATTTTATGTGCACATAACATGGTACTAAAAAGTACATTATCTATAGTGCAAATGGCTTTATTGCTCATTACTAATGTACTACATAGACTGTATGTCAAATGATCTCTCCGTTTTCACTTTTTGCAACATAATTATCTTCATCATGAAGAGTTCAGCAGATATGTTAAGCCTTCTGGAATGAATTCAGGGGAAGAGAAACAAAGCAAGATAGCAAGAGATAATCGACACTTGAAGAGTGGGGTCTTTCAAATTGCATACAACTGCAGCTCCAACAGTATTCAACAGTAACTCAATCACACTTGTGTGTACTTATTCAGCGCCTCACCTCATACCATCATATAAAGTGTCAGAGATATGATTGCATAGCATTTGACGTGGTTGCTTTTTGGTTTAATAGCATTATTTTTAAGGCACTGTTAAATTAGTTTTTCATCATTATTTTGACAATAAAAGTGTTGGTTATCATTTAAACAGCATTGAAACAGGAATATGTTTATATTTATAGGAACCCACTTTGGATGTGGTGATTGAGGAATTTAGCAGTTAGATATTAGCGCTAATGTGCACATGCATGAGTGTATGCATATATGTTTGAATGCTCACGTGTCCATGCAGGCGTGTCTCTCAATGTGTGTGTTTCGGCTGGTCTATGCGTGTATTAGAATAACCTGAGACACAGTATACGTGTCTAGTCTGATGCTAGACTGATGCTAGCTAACGGTAGCATAGGCTGTTAGGGGAACCAAGACAAGTGGAGGTAAAGTGAAGATGTGGGCATGGGCGGGTGACTGCAGCTCTATATGCTGCTATTGCAGTCGCGGCACAGGATCCCATCCCCGTTGGGGAAGAAGCCGGCACCCACCAGGGACACTGAGCACTTGGAACAGGTGAAGCATGTCTGGTGCCATTGGCGCTCCTCAAACGAGATGTACTTTCCTCCGCCGAAACCTGCAATACAAATGGGATTACAAATGTACAGACAATACACAATATGACTGCAATTTGCCAAGTTGATCATCAGTTAATGTAAATGTATTTCATGTCTTCACATCAATGTAAAATGTATATCAATAGCAGTATGTGTGTAGCCTGATGCCAGACTAATGCTAAGATTATGGTAGCATTCGTCTAGTCGGTGTGACGTCATATCTTGCGGTGGCTTGACCACTAAACACTGATTTATGTGATCGTGTAACGTCACTTCCTTATGTGATCGTGTAACGTCACTTCCTTTTATTAATGACTAGACAAATTTGCTGTTGAGGGATATAGTCAAATGCATTTAAAATAATTTGTTGAATAATTGGTTCACACGAGATACAGCATACATGAGTTCACTCTTTAGGCTAATGTCAGTGTTAGTAAAGGTGAGTAAAAATACACATACTGTAAAGCTACAGAATAATACCTTTATAACCCCTCCCCAGGCAAGTTCTATGCTGCTTGAATAATTCAGGACATACTTGGGTTTTATGCTAACATGAGACAAGTGTCAGTAAAGCTGCATTATAATATACATTATGTTTTAAAAACTTTTAAATGCTAATAGTATTTAATAAGTAACATACTAGTTTAATTTGTATTCTCCAGCCTCCAGTGAAACCAACAGCATGTCATTTGCTGATTGTGTGTGTTTGCTTATAGTGCTTCTCTACTCTGATTTGTAACAGAAGACATTACAATAGTCATATCCAACACTGTCTACCTCGTCGCCATGGGCAACACTATACACTAAAGCGGTTTTTGAAACTGACCAATTATATGGAATAATGTAAAAGGTCTATATACAGCATTCAATGACATACACAGTATTCATCAGTTCAGCATTGAGTGGCCAATTTGTTGTTTTACTAATCAACTTTATTCTTAAAATATTTCCATAAAAAGTGGCGTAAAGCCACTTTAGCAAACTGGGTACTATAAAAAGAGCAGAATATAGCATTATATCTGCTGTTACCTGTGATGGGCTTAGCGCACGCTGTGCACTTTTTGGCATACAGGCTCCCGAAGCACTTGAGGCAGAAAGGGCTTTCGTCTCTGGAAGTGAAATGTTGACCGGCCAGCTGCATCTTACAGCCAGTGCAGACAAAACACTCCTTGTGCCAGGGTTCATCCCGATAGGTCACACCACCTTTAGCTAGGGCCTGAACAAAGAGGTTGGACCAGGGTCATTTAGGAATCTTAGACAAACATGTTATTTCTGGTTTAGACCCCTGTAGACAACATTGCAGTCCCAGGATTATATCATAATGTAATCTCTATGCAAAACAAATAGAGATACAAATATACTATAGCATCTATTCTATTGCCATTTTGTAATACATTCTTACAATTGGACACATTCCTTTACTGAAAAATCTAAATCAGTTTCAAGTGAATCTACATTGTATAACTCAACAAAAAATGAGTCACATTTAGGTTTCTCAGAGCAACAGACCTTTTTACAGCGGGTGCAGCGCGGTGCAAACTTGTCCTCATAACAGGGCACACAGTAATGCTCGTCCTTGTCAGGGATGAAGGATTTGGAGCCAATGGGTTCCTCACAGCTGTGGCAGATAAAACAGCCCTCGTGCCACGTAGAGCCACCGTATTCCAACTTCCTGGTACCTGTCGTACACAAATATCAAATGTTTAGCTATATATTCAAGTAAGGTGCCAAGTAAGGTGTAACAAATATCTGAACACGGAATCTGTAGGCAACATCACAATATTTTAATATTTGTAGTGTCCTGGTATTATTTGTAATCCATTACTGTAGACTGAGTAGTACTGACCAATCATTCTTGTGCGAGCTTTGGTTGCATCCAGGTAAACCGTTGGTGTAGAGAGCAAAACACATAGAGCACATTGGCCCAATTGAAATCTTGGAATGGAAATATAGCTTTATATTAAATGTTTTAAGATACCTGTTTATAGAGTGCACCTCAAGTTGCTCTTCAGACTGTAAACAATAACCAAAACACAGAAGAAGCCTTACCTATCTCGGATATCTGATATCTATTGTACGGATATCCACCTGCTACAACAGAATCCAGGCTAAACTCTATTGGTCCTTGCCCTCAGAGGCTAAATAGTCACCAGGCCGATAGCCGAAGGCTTCAGAATTTGCGCGTAGGAAAGATGTTCACTCACATCTTTGTAGAAGGGTATAACTTAGGTATATACCAATAATCGCAAAGATGGGGATCGCAACATTAAAGCCCTTATCAAATAGTCGATTCATGTAAGGAACAGTACGGAATACACTTGTGTTTTATGAAGGTATGAAACTAAAACATTTGATTGGAAAAGGAAACCAAAAGAAAGTATGAATATTGTAGCCTAAAGTTATTTTATTGAAATATAATACAACCATAATATTGATGAAGCTTAAATCCAAATATATGAAGGTTCTACAAGTTCAGGTTGTCTTACTGTATATGCAGTACTGTAGCTTTAGTTCAAGTCTACTTGAACTAAAGTAGACTTTATTCTGTCTGAATAAATGTTACTTAAGAATTAATACATGAATTGATTCCATAGTAATGCAATATTGGTCTTCAGGGAGATATTTGTGCTGAAGGATAATGTCGATGCAGCAGAAGCTTGCTGTCAGGGTACGCATGAATGGCAGCTGGGAGCTTTTCAGCTGGCCTATGAGATCAAGCTGGTTAACCAAAATAGGCTGAGGATTCCATTAGCGTAGCTGACCTACCTCTCTTGTGTCATGGCTGGCCTCGCTAAAATACTTTAACGTAGCACCTACTTAATAAACAGACAAATGTGAGTATGTTTGTGTGCAATTGCCAACCACTGAAAGACAATTTATAGATAGTATGGTTAGTAGGAGCTAAGTGCCTTGATAAGGTGAGCTTAACAGCAAATATAATAATGCAGTGTGCTATGAATCTCCTACGTCATCTAATTGCATTTAAAGCAGTCTATACAATTGTCACCCCTTGACTAGATTAATGACGCACAAATGTGTAGTCTTCGCAAAAGAGCACCAAAAAATAACGAGAACCCCCTATGCTTTTCCAGGAACAATGCACTTCTTACAGGTGCGGTGTTGGCTGCTACGGTAGTAATTCTTGATGGGGTTATCTCTTGTTATCATCTAGTGTTGGCGGCCTGCCAGCTCTGTGGATCTGGCTCACAGACAACAAGTCATGCAGGCTGGCAATTACGCTGTCACATTGAGCTCTGGTGGTTGCTCAATCACACTCTGGCACCGTACTGCAAGTACAGTTCTCTGTCTCAGGCCCGCCATGTGTCTTGCTCATGCCCGGGGACAAGAGATGTCGTACACCATCGGGTGTTTTAACCATAAAACTAGGCCTAAATTAATGGTTGTAACACTTCATACAGTAACACTAACTGATGGTTCTAATCCATTTATTCTTCATGTCTTATTTATATATACTATACAGTGAGGAAAAAAAGTATTTGATCCCCTGCTGATTTTGTACATTTGCCCGTTAACAAAGAAATGATCAGTCTATAATTTTTATGGTACGTTTATTTGAACAGTGAGAGACAGAATAACAACAAAACAATCCAGGAAAACACGTGTCAAAAATGTTATAAATTGATTTGCATTTTAATGAGGGAAATAAGTATTTGACCCCTCTGCAAAACATGCCTTAGTACTTGGTGGCAAAACCCTTGTTGGCAATCACAGACGTCAGACGTTTCTTGTAGTTGGCCACCAGGTTTGCACACATCTCAGGAGGAATTTTGTCCCACTCCACTTTGCAGATCTTCTCCAAGTCATTAAGGTTTCGAGGCTGACGTTTGGCACTCGAACCTTCAGCTCCCTCCACAGATTTTCTATGGGATTAAGGTCTGGATACTGGCTAGGCCACTCCAGGACCTTAATGTGCTTCTTCTTGAGCCACTCCTTTGTTGCCTTGGCCGTGTGTTTTGGGTCATTGTCATGCTGGAATACCCATCCACGACCCATTTTCAATACCCTGGCTGAGGGAAGGAGGTTCTCACCCAAGATTTGACAGTACATGGCCCCGTCCATCGTCCCTTTGATGCGGTGAAGTTGTCCTGTCCCCTTAGCAGAAAAACACCCCCAAAGCATAATGTTTCCACCTCCATGTTTGATGGTGGGGGTGGTGTTCTTGGGGTCATACAGTAGGCAGCATTCCTCCTCCTCCAAACACGCCAAGTTGTGTTGATGCCAAAGAGTTTCAATTTGGTCTCATCTGACCACAACACTTTCACCCAGTTGTCCTCTGAATCATCAGATGTTCAATGGCAAACTTCAGATGGGCATGTATATGTGCTTTCTTGAGCAGGGGGACCTGGAGGGCGCTGCAGGATTTCAATCCTTCACGGCATAGTGTGTTACCTGTGTAATTGTTTTCTTGGTGACTATGGTCCCAGCTGCCTTGAGATCATTGACAAGATCCTCATGGTGGACAGTTTGGAATCTTGCTTCTGTGGACAGGTGTCTTTTATACAGGTAACAATATGAGATTAGGAGCACTCCCTTTTAAGAGTGTGCTCCTAATCTAAGATTGTTACCTGTATAAAATACACCTGGGAGCCAGAAATCTTTCTGATTGAGAGGGGGTCAAATACTTATTTCCCTCATTAAAATGCAAATCAATTTATAACAAATATACCTACCATTAAAATTATAGACTGATTATTTCTTTGTTAGTGGGCAAACTTACAAAATCAGCAGGGGATCAAACACTTTTTTTCCTCACTGTATAAGAGAAAAGCAAAAGAAGGGATACATCTAGAAATAATTAAATGATTATTTGTTGATCTGGCATCCTGAGAGTTATTAGAATACACTGATTATTTATGTAACTCTTGATTGATTTGACCAAGATGAAAACTACAGTGAGTTAACAGAGATTGCCTGCTGCCTACATTACCTGGCATGACGGTCTTGTCGCAGGCTACACACTTTGAGGAGAACTCGTTGCAGTAGCAGTCGTTGCAGAGCAAAGCATCATCATGGCTGGTAAATGGCTCGTCTGCCAGAGATCGGTCGCAGCGGAAACAACGAAAGCAGTGCTCGTGATAATGCCGGTCCTCATAAAACAGCTCCTGAAAGGGTGAAACGAACAAAGACCCACGGAGGTCATTCCATCCATAATGCACCACTTCATGGAGGTTGTAGGTCATTGTAAGCAGCACACTGTGGATGAATTGCGAGTTATCGTATAAGCGAAAGTAATGAGTGTGTGTTTATTTCCTAGTGAGTATTTTCCAGTGACTTATAACAAGTTTGTAGATCATTGAGTAAGTTTAATACATTAAAAATCAGAAGACTGTTAAAGTATCTGGTTACACTAGTGGGCAAGAAGACAGTGGCAGTGGTCTGCATTTAAGATATTCACAGTACAGTACAGTTCTGTGTGTGTGTTGCATGTGCATGCTTCTGCGTGTAGTAAAGGTCTTGACAGGGATGAGGCTGGATTTATTGGATAGACAAATACTGCCGTTACTTAGGTTATACTGCCTGTGCTAGTGTTGATAGCTCATTGGCCTTTTATCCACGCATGCTAGCATGTTAGCATGCCACATTCTATCCACTCCACCAACTAGAATATACTTATGTTAAAGGATCCTGGTCACGTTTGTGTTTTCCATTAGGAGCAGACAGAAATATAACTTGATGGCCAGGAATAGAGAGACGTTCCCTCATGCTAAACTTTTACGATCTGAGACTAAATTAGACCAAATCGCTTTATATGGACTTAGTGGAAATTGTCTGTATAATTGCATGTTAAATAAGCCTTTACTGCAGCTTGCCAAAATAAATATACAGTAATTGCCCCGTTTAACATCATTAACGACACACAACTCCAGTTTTAGCCATTCAAGACAAAAGACAAGAAAATTTGTGAATTCTGTAAAAACTGTGCAACACAGAATTGTCTACTTGTTTACTTTCATACATTTTATTGTGAGCTTCCTTGTATACAAACACGTCTTCTCTCGTTACATCTGGGCTTCATGAAATAAAATAAAAACTTGTTAAATATAAATCCCGAGGCTGTTTACAAGCTAATTATTGGATTGTAATGGTGCCTTCAAATAGGATTGTGCTTACAATACCACAAAGTTTAAAAACACAAACTTCCACGTATCCGACTTCCAATCCAAGACACACAGGAATGGTCTCATTCAATTAGCAAACATACCCTGGCGTCATGGGCGATAAGCTCCTTGCACTCGTCGCATGTGTTGGAGAACAGGCTATCATAGCAGGGGATGCAGTAAGGATTGTCCTCCGACTGAATGTACTTGCGACCATACAGCGATTCTTTGCAGTTGTCACAATCAAAGCGGTCAGCCATCGTCACCTTTTCTAAACCTGAAACAGAAATAAGTTGCTTATGTCAGCAGCACTGACAAACAACCAGATGAGGAGTTTTCAATAACAGAGCATGGTGAAAAGAACAAACGCTATGCGACTCGAGTGAAGTGAAAGGCTTAGCCATGTTATATTTTCAGCCATCTCCTCCTTACACAGCAGTAGGATTCTGTTATAAACTTTAGCTGCCAGTATTTATGTTGTGAGTACGCTCACACCAGTGATGGAGTTGAGCTTAAACAAAACATGAGAAAAAAACATGAGAAAGAAAGTTAAAGCAGAGACAAGACTGATGAAGAGTGACAGTGATGGAAAACTGGAGATTGCGGGATACCGTTCTTTCATGAGAGGTTGTACAAAACGCCTATTAACTTTTATTGAGTTGCGATGAAAGCTTTGTTCGGAGGGGTTGAAAAGACGAGCTTCATCACGTTTTTGTAACACAACCAACTGTTCACTAAGAGTCTCGACTCTCGACCGTTCCCCACCACTGAGAGTAAATGAAGAAAAACAAAACAGCGATATATTGAAAGACCTTTCCCTTGCGGTTGAGAGGAAATGTGGTGACATATATCTTCTTTGTCAGACGCACAGACGTTGGTACACCCTACCTGTAAATATTTATTAGGCAAAAACCTGTACTGAGATAGGTACTCAGACCACCAACCAAGATGGAAAAGCTTAAGACGTGTGTGTGTGTGTGCGTGTGTGTGTGTGTGTGTGTGTGAGAGAGTGCTAGTCACAGTGGCAACCTGTGCTTCAAACACTTCAACACACACTTCAAAAGCTGCTCAGTCTTACAAAGGCTTGCGAACACTGTACAGCTGTTAGCTACATGCACGTCTATGACAAAATGGGTAGCCCAACATATTGTGGTTGTTTGATAGGGCTCAGGATCATAGCTGAGCACACGACAAAGTGAGAGACAAATACAGTGGGAGCATTATGGCAACAATATCAGGTTGCCGAAGTATTACAGCATGGCTGGAGGTGAGCCCGGTGCTAAGTGATAGCTCTCTGGAAGAACCCACTGGCTATCCATGCCCACCTTCCAGTAACAATAATCACACTTGACAAAACAATCAATCACATTTTAAACAGTGACTCCCTGTCTTACACAACACCCACACACACACACACAAATATACAGTGTGTGCTCTACTATGCAGGCACACATGGTGTATTAGCATGTGCACAAGCACATGCACACACAAACACATCCACACACATGCAAAACGGGTGGGAGAAACTGAGTCATGAAGCGTAATAGCCAAATCACACATGATCTACTGTATCATCAAAGAAAACACAGGACCTAAACTCTCCCAGCGCTCTGTGAGACAAAAGCTCTTAATGAGTGTGTGTGTATAATGGTACAATACATCTCACCTACTCACGCCTCTCATGGAGAAAACTAACAGGATCTGATTCGACTAACATGACATCACTTCAACCAATCTGGAAAGGCACTTAGATTATGATTTTCCCCAAATATGACAAAACCCTGCAGAAGTGCATACAAAAAGCCTCTTGTCACCTCTTATACTATAGGATATGGGATGGCCTCTTGTCATTCCATATCCTTTCTTTTAAGTGAGGGAACTGATACTCCTTTAGGAACTGACGCCTCCAGTTATACAATATTCATGTGGAGTTCAGATGAATTCAATTAAATATGCTAGGCATTGCAGTGCAGGGTTAGCATTCTTAACACTGAACCAACTTTGTACTAACATTGTAGGTAACACCACCACCAGGATGGCCCAAGACTTGAGTCAACATCAAGACCAAAACAATGGCATAATGAAGATAATGACCCTTTGAATACTTCAGTAATGTGTGTGTGTGTGTGTGTATGTGGAAGGTTTGTAGTATACCAACAATACCAATTGTTTTCTGGGAAAGTAATACATGTTTTGCTTGTGCAAGTACTCTCTTTCACACAAAAGTGTGCCAATACAGCAAGGTTTCCCAAAAGGTGGCCCGTGGGTCATGTACGGCCCGCAACAGCAGAATGTCCGGCCTGGAGCGATTCATTGGCAAAGCACAATAAAAACATATTCCCCAGAGTCTCAGAGAGGCATTTCGATTTACTTACGAGTTTCTGTCTTATGTCTGTGTCAGAGTTTGACACAAAAGCACTATCACTCATATTCTATGAAGCCCCTCTCCTACACTGTCTCTGATAGGCTCTCTGTAACCAAACAACGAACATAGTCAGTTAGAGGTGGGTCTTCTCTGAATGCAGGGGTGCGTTCAGTGGATTGAATGTTCTCAATGTTCAATTAACATTTTACTGAATCACTTGTTTCATTACCAATTTATTTAATCTTAAAGGCAGGGTCAGTCATTCTTGCTAACTTCAAGCTCAAATCAAAACAGTATCGCTCCACGGTCCTCCGTGGCGGCGTCTCACACGTCGAAATGCATTGTGAAGCAAAGTGTAGTGCTAAGGCTTTGTTGATACGAGCGGTGTTCACCACTTTGTTTATGTTCCTTTGTACCAGCCAGGGCTGTGTAGAAGTACCAGATTTTAATTTTAACACACACAGAGAATGGTAAGCTAGCAAAATGCGAGGAGATATTTGCCGAATTTGATAAAAAAGTTTATTAGCTTACATTTATTTTGCAATAGCTGACGTCTGTAGTATGCCGTCTCATTCTTACATAAAATACATAAAATATAAAATGTTCCCACAATTGTGGACATATCCTTCTGGGCATTCAATCCACTTGCGTTCATTTAACATTATGTAAACGTTTCACTGTCCTGAATGCAGGGCAGGTAACGCCTATACTATAGTCAGGCTAATTAAAAGAACGGTGGGAAAATCTAGAAGGAATAACCTTGTTAAACAAAAAGCCAGCCACAGAGAAAAAGAAGTACAACACTGCAGATATTGATGTTTTCGATGCTACAGTAGGTTGTAGCCTAGGCTACCCTAGGCTAGGGTGTTTACCGATATCTCAACAAAAAACAGTACAGCACAAGTTAATGTGCACAAAAACGTAATTCATTATTTTGGCATGGTAAAAAAAATACATACTTGGCCGGTGGATATTTTTCATCTAGCGGCCCCATGGGCTGGTGAGTCCGAAGGTTCGTTTCAGCAAAGTTTGTCTACAATGCATTTCAAATTAACACAAAATCTGTTGTGTGACCCATTGCTGTCACTTCGCTCGTTGATTAGTGAGTGAACATTCATATTTCTGTCCATCTATCATTATTGAGGTATACTAATCATAACAATACTGAGTGAGCGTACACGGTGGAGCAGCCATTCAGCAACTAAAACACGGGAAACAACAGGGTAGATATTGATACAACAACAGTCCTCCAGGCTCTTTGCTCAGCGTGACACTTCCTGAGGTGAATGAATGTGGTTGTAGAGATGCTGTTAATACCGCAGCTGTCTATGTGGAAAACAGTTTGTACATTTTGCAGATGGGCACTTTTGAACAATCAGCATTCATGTTATTGTTGCTATGCAGACACAGTCAATGTCAGGCCTTTGGCGATATGTTCATTATGTTCGTTTTGTTTGCCGTAGGATACTAGGCTACCTGCTGTATCGCTGTTGCTATATTTTGTTATTCGAGGTCAATACTCAAGTCAGAATTAAAAATGTGTGTGTGTGCCAGGATGTTTATTTTGTGTGGTGGGTCTGTGTGTCTTTAACCTGCGGAGTCTGACGTTTTGACCCTTGGCTTGGCATGCTTGACACATTTTGGCCCTGGGGGAAATGTACTGGGGAAATCTACACTACACTGTACAGTCTGAACCAAGCACTGCACAACGGTGTCTGCCGTGTTTCTATTATTCCATTATACACAGGTTGTTTCATGCAGGTCATACACATCTGTGCCCTGGGACAACATGACAATATTCTACCCTACACCCAGAAATGAGCTTTTCCTCAATCTAGGATGTTCCTGAAGCTTCCTATCTCCACCACTTCCTCCACATACAGTAGGTCAACACACAAGGGCCACGCAGGCAACTTTCCCAGTTAGTAGTGCTTTTAGAGTCTCTTGGGTTTGATGCACAATATCGTCTGCCAGTAATCAGTTAAGATTAGGCAGTGAGAAACCTCATGATAAAGTGAATGGGAACCTTAACATAGCAAAGGTTCCCTAACTCAGATGCATGCATTACTTTAGAAAAGAAAACGTAACTAGATCAGATATAGTCATGGAGTGGTGAACATACACAGTCAATTTAAGTGAACTCATGGCACAGGAACCAGGTATAATTTGGGTAAAACTCTTGATCTCTCCGGCTAAGGACTCCATACAGCTAAAGACTCCAGAAACACTTGGCAGCAGAAGGGATGTTGTACAGTATGTTATTGATAGAGAAAGTAGACTGTAGACTCCTCCATGCTCAGGACTTGGTGACTAAACTAATTTCTAATATCTAATATCATTCCAAAATAGCAGGGCTGTTGATCTAAATTCCATGGCAGATACAATCATCACTGCGTACATTACAGTAATGAAAATAGCGGTTACATATAGTATTATGTTGTAGTATTATATTATTATAATAGTATAGCAAAGTAGGGAAATTATGTTAAGTTAGGGGGCATTCACTGAAATGTATTAAGATACAATAGTTTCTGTTATAGAGGTCAATAGGATTGACTACAGACGGTTCCCATCTTTCCTTTAAACCCTGTCAAGGCTGTGCTATTTAAAAGTCTCGCTAGTCTAGGTCAATACAAGAACATGTCAGACACACAGATAAGTGACATCAAGGCCACTTCACATAGCCAACACAGTCCTCCTGAACTGGCATCCAGTGAGAATTCAATGCCACAGAACATTGGACCAATGAAAGATAACACGCTGCACTAGCTGTTGCCGGGCAACATAGTCATGATTGGAGTCATCGTTAGGACTTTGCGGACTTTAAGCCGGTCTAGTCCGGTCCCATGGGCTGGTCCGTTAATCCCTTGAGCAAGCGCTGCTCACGCTCGGGTTGACACCAAACGATCAGCCCACACCCCCCACTGGGAACAAGTTCGCTAGCTCTTCTCTCCATTCCTAACACCCAATAGCAGAGTCTGCCTGTTAAATATCTGGTTGCTGGACTGGCTAGACAAAACCCTGGACAATATGCTACATCAACACAGGAGACAGCCCGTGTTTACTGTAACGAGGAACACTGCATAACAAATGAATGCTCTCATAGATACAGCCTGAAAATGGCGGAGAAGAAAACATTCACTTGAAATTGTCATTGGAAAATTATTGTTACAGTTCTCAGTCCCAAATTGCGATATGTGGCTGTTCCGGAGAATTATTACTTAAATTGGGCCAATAGTACAGTACCGCTGACAAACAGCAACAACAACAACACAATAAAATTACTTCAGGAGGCAAGTAGGATGCCATGGCTGTGTTTATCTCTCACTGTTTTCCAGTTTAAGGCAGGGTCAGTCATTCTTGCTAACTTCGAGTTCAAATCAAAATGGTATGGCGCTGCAGTCCTCCATGGTAGCGTCTCACGTGTCAAAATGCATTGTGAAGCAAAGCGTAGTGCTACGCTTTGTTTATACGAGCAGTGTTCGCCACTTTGTTTATGTTACTAGTTACGGAGCCAGGGCTGTGTGGAAGTATCAGATTATTTTTTCAACACGCAGAGAGAACGGTAAGATAGTGAAATGCGAGGAGATGTATGTTGAATTTGACAGAGTGTATTAGCTTACATTTAGCTTGCAATAGCGACTATATCTTTAAGGGGCTTATGGAGCATCAGGGATCAGTGTGCACAAGTCAGTCAGGGCTATTACAGCTAGCGAGCTTTGAGAGAAGTTGTCACAGTTATCACAGTGTGGTCATTTTAAATATGTAACATTATCTTAGTTGTTCGAGTGATATAGAACATTTGAAAAACCTTTGACTTCCTTACCTCAATAAAGTTTACATGATATTCGAAACAACAACAATACCTTTGGAATACATATTGAATCTCAATTAATATCTATAGACCCATGGTCTTGTAACGTGAAATGAGGTTTGCAATACACTGCTTTTATTACATCTACTTACAGTTTTACTTTCTGTTAGAAACACTGAGGGGGCAGGATATTCTAGTGGTCTGGATGTTCATCTCCCATCTGAAAAGCATCCTTTGAGATGCCTTCCTGCTATTTTCTCCTTGTAATACTTGTAGTACTCATTGTAAGTCGCTAAAAGCATCTGCTAAATGTTGAATGGTTGAAAGCTGAAGTCGCTGCATTTACTGGCACAACAATCCCTATAAAGTACTCCGGGGAGAGAAAGGCTTATTTGCAAAATTCTTATAAACAAACTAGTGTATATGTATACATAAACACATACACACACAATTTATGGACAGCTCACTCAAGATTTGTGACATATCTCACAAATCAAAACGATTTGAGAATGTGCTGATGATATCGTTAGGCTTGTGGACCCCAATGGGTAGTGCATACCACAAAAACACCAAAACAAGATCGAGATACCCCTGGGTAAGATACTTTCCAAGCCCATACTGCCAAGCTCATTTACTCAACTTCTACTTTATTTCCCTAAACATTCTAAAGGATATTTGGATGTGTTCCCTCCGTGATCAGTGTACTCCACTATGATGCAAATTATAAAAATAGCCTTATTCAAGTTTTAGTGTACACCCAGGTTACATGACTTTTAGGTCCCCAACAACAAGTTGACCCAAACACTAAACCACAAGGTAACAGAGGCAGGTTGCTGCAAGCGACTCTGTTTTCTTTCATTTGTTCCAGGAAGGACTGGAAGAGAAATTATACATATAAAGCAACAACAAGGAACAAACAAAAGATAAGTGAGATGGTGACATTTAGAGGCAAATGCATGTTAGAGAAGGAACTTAAACCTATGACATCTCTTAAATCAATTTAGAGGATCAGTGAAAAGGCAGGGCTTGGATAAACACCATAACACCATTCTTAGCCTACCGCCCGCCTGGACAGATTCCAGACGGTGTAAAGCTTTTGGCTGGCTTGGAGACAGGACAAAATACAGAGCTGGACACTTGAGTATATCATTTGAGGCAGCAAAGGACCAGTTGAGCATATCAAAAATAAAGCATAATGTCAAAAACACACTTGAGAAAAGTTAATTTGTGTAACAGTTTGATGGCTACTTGAAAGCAACCAAATGGAGATGTCTTATCTTATTATTTACTCAAAGCCTCGACACTGTATGGAAGATTTTCCATTTGGTGACTAATGTACAATGGCAAAGGCAATAAATTGGACAAGACTTTTCAATGCTCCAGAACTTATGTTTGTCTCAGGATGTTAGGGAAGATTACGTTATTCATCACTGGGATGGTGACCACGGTCACATTGCTGTGGGAAGATGTCCAGATCTGCATATTCTCAAGGACTGGTTGATTTATACAGTAAACCATCTGGGGTCAAGATGACTAGACGCTTGCATGTGTTAAACTGAAAGTGCTCCGGAACATTATAAACACGCAAACTGTGCTCAGTGAGGTAACATATAGTTGGGTTTAGAGATACGATTGTACTGGTTACATTTGGTTGCACTTTTTCTGTATTGTTCTTACTGGCTTTAGCTGTATCAGATAAATAGAGCTCAGTTATCGAGCACACAAAGAGTGGCAGTGAATCTTATCAGAGGAAGAGGAGGAAATTGCTCATGAAGATAGCACAGCGACCACATTCATAAACTTGCATCCTTATTCAAACAACCTATTAAAAGCTGGTTCTGAAAACACAAACATATTCCACTTCTAATGATCCTTAAAATGTGAATATAATGTTGAAAAACAAGATTTTGCTGTCTGTTTTTTTAACATGGTTAGTTTGGCAAAATGTCATAGTGTTTGTGACAGTGACTTCAAAAGCCCTCTCATTGTTTTCACAGATTGGGCAATATGTGGTCATCACAGTTCATTCTGTTGAGCCACAATGCTGCTGTTGAACAACTTAAGCTTCAGACAGCCTGGCCACTTTCTGCACTCTTTCCTTATTTAACAGAAAATAATTCAGGCCACCGAAATTCTCAGACATTTCACGAGGATACAGCAAAGCAGAAAAACGCGAGAACAATGCCGTCCGGGTCTGGGTCTGAATCTGTTTCATTTGTAGGCGCCTGGGTCAGGCTTCTGGATAGGACCATAGAACTATATAAATAACGGATAGGACACAGGCTGGTGAGACCAGACACAGGAAAGCAAACCTGTTATTGTCAGTGAGCATTTAAACACTGCCTGGCGTGGAGTGGGACGGGACAGAGGGCTGAAATGAAAGCCAATGGCGTAAACATAAAGGAAGGAAAATGAGTACCTGCAGCAGAAGATGTGTCCATGGCTTTTATCATTGGTTGGTTCTTGCCAACATTTAATGACTATGCAGGTGGAGGCATTTTACTTGATGTCCTTTAATAGTAGGTTTTATCCTATTGTGTGGTACTGTACACCTGTAACAAGTGAATAACAAGGCCAATATAGAGGGAAACGTTATGTAATAGCAGCTGGCTTCTATCCACAGTGAAACGCACAAACATTTTAAAGTGATTTACTGCACCTTATTAAATTGTCTGTAAACCAAAGGAGAGAGAAGCATAGCGCAGCTTTAGCTTGATTTACGGTATTTGGTTATGCTAAAAATACGAATTTTTCATCAGCTGACATTTCCTTGGCAAACAGAGATAAAAGGCCATGCTAGAAAGCAAGACTGTGCACATGCACATTACAACATTTTGAAAGAGAGCCCAGTGTAAAAACGTGGTCACATCTCATCCGGCCCCATCCACAAGCCGGTCTATATCCCAACATTCCTTACTTCTCCACCAACACTACACAATAACATTGTAATTACTTTAAATCACACAGCGCTTTCTTAACCGCTATGAAGAAAGGTTTTGGGGACTTGGACTTAAACGTGAATATATTTTTATATCGATTGCATGTGGACGTCAGGGGCTACATTTTTGCCCTACATTTGTCTTTCTTTGAAGAGAGAAAAAATAAATTGCCATACATTAGTTTTGACATCTGGTTTGCATCGGTGAAAATATGCAGTGAACTCCTGTGTGCCAATTCAGGTTTTGGAGAGTCACTACCTGGAGAATGGTGTAAATGGTTGTCTTTCCTTTCTCTCATAGTATTTGCTGGTAAGCCTTCAGCTGGCAGAGGGAAAGTAAAGAGAGAGAAAGATGAAGAGAGATCAAATACTTGATGATTAAAAGTGGTTAGCAGCCTATGAGACATTGGGTGTGGAAAAATGATTAATATGGCAGTTTACAGCAAAAAGCCAGACCCATCAGCACTACTAAATCAAATCATTTTCCTTGGTATCCTTAGGTCAATTTAGTTACTCAATCATTTAGTTTCAACAAAAGGTGCCGCTATATTGCAGGTGTCAAAAAGCTGTCTACAGTTGATCTGAGAAATGAGGTGACAATAGCGCTTAGCCAACTGTGCAGGATGCTATAGCTTAAACTTGATAAATTACGCAGAGGCCAACATTATAAGAGGGGGAGTGCATCATGTCTCTTTGAATAAACAAACATGGCCTTTCATCCCAGAAGCCCCCTCACTTCCTAGTTTCCCAAGGCAGATTTATGACCAAACATGGCCATCACATCGCCCATGTCACCCTGACTGTCATCATGTGCTTTGTGATCTGAAGATAACGGGCCCCTTTGAAAACCAAAGCCTTCGCTGCAAAGATCCTACGGTTAGATACTGAGGGCTACTGCTTTGCTTTAGACAGCACACACACCATGACAGGCCATAACAACACCTTACAGAACATATATTCTTTGTCAGTCACCTTCTACCCATAATTTTATCATTTTTGGCATAGCTTTATTATATTCTCTTATTTCTTTTTTTAAACTTTATATCTTGTTGATTGTCTTGTCTCTGCAAAGTGCAGTGTGTCCTACGACCAAGCACTACAATTCATTGCTGCTGCTTAACCACAGAGTATACCTTAGCCTTACTGTACCAACGATATGTGATCATTTTGAGTTCACCTAGTAGGTCGGAGAATGTGAAGTATGCTCAGCCAGGGTCAGGGTACTCTCACTTGCACATGAAGTGATTCACTTGCTTGGTTGCAAGCCCCCGGGGAGGATGATGTTTTTACTAGTACAAACAGGAGGAGCCATTCTGATACAATGCCTACTGGCTAAATGACTCTACTACAAACCTGACAATCCTATTGTTTCTCCTAAGAAATCCATGTTTAATTTACTTTTTTACTTTTCTCATGTAATGAAAAAATAATATTAACGATGGAGGAGGTGTTGCAGAAAGATTGTTGACATTTGTATCAAGACAATTGTTTATATTGCATTATAACTCAATCAAAACAAAAACACCTCCCTCTTCAATGCCAGGTTCTCTCTCAGAAGCTCCACCCCTCAAATTGAAAGCATGCATTGCCAAGGCTGGGACAGAGAATGGGCAACTAGTGGACCATTTTTACTGAATTTGACAAAAGGTGTGCAGGTATTAGCTTGTCTTTGCTAACTTCACATTCAAATCACTCATTATGGAAGGACATAATTTATAGACCACTAGACAAACAGCATTCCGTATTTGTCAAACAATCTTGAAGAAACATACAATTCCATTAAATGAATCTGTATTTCCAGAATATAATATTTGAAATACCAAAATTGACTAGAAAATGGAAGTTGTATCAATGAAATCAAGCACAGACAGCATAATGCTAATGAGTGGAGCCTTGCTGAAACACCCCTACATCACTACTGCACACATGGAAAAAACAAGGTTTGGTTTGAACCAAAAGAGACAAAATGGCTCCTCTAGGCTGGTCAATCCCAGGTGGTCTCCTGATGTCGCTGTGTCAGCACTGTTAGCATGGCCATCAAGGAGCTTGGTTAAAGGCTCCAAGGTCTTACACTCAGCAATGAATGTGTGCCTTCAAGGCCACACACAAATTAGCCCTGCACAGCTACAACTGAAAGCAATTATAACAGACATGCACACGCACACACACACACACGCGTGCACACGCACACACACACACACACACACACACACCCACACACACGCACACACACACACACACACACACACAGTATGCCACTGAATGTCCATGGCTGCCTGACCATTGGAGTTACCTCCAGGTCTGGCTGTTTGTCTCTACCTTTCAAACATAATTCAGACGTTAATGCTAAGCATGTTGTCATAAGCAATGAAGTGCCATTTGTAATGTCTTTAAGGTATTGTGTCGATGTTAATTAAGCATGATTAGTAGGTGGAAAAATATCACATTCTTTAGAACAGCTGCATGGATTATCTACCCCTCAACCGCAGGAGACAGAATTGCACACACCAAAACCCACGTCTATTCCCACCTCGCTCTAACTAACCTACAAGCGGAGGGGTCATGTGAGGGGAAAAAAAAGCACCCCATTGGTCCAGAACGCTAAGGGAACCTGCCAAATGCAAAATGACTGGGATGAGTAACTTAAAAGTAATTTCCAGTATATGCAGCCTTTTTTTCCCCTTCTAAGTCCAATCTCCATGGCAACGTGTAAACAGTTCTGTCATTCCCCAGGACCGTAAAATGTTTAGCAGTGATGTGTAGCTCTCCAGCTTCAACCTCTGTTGGGTTCAGTGAGGGCAAAGCACAGCAGTGTTCAGGAAATGTTGTGGCAATGTCAAACATTCAGTGCTGTCCAACCTAAAATATACTGCAACTTCATGAATTAATAATCAATTTAAGCGATACTGGCTTTCCTAATTTATAAACTGGTAATTTAAGATGCCTAAAATATATCAAATTAAATAATATTTTAAATTAATTGTGTGATCATGTAAAAAACACTTAAAAATATTTGAGTTCTGTTTTTATTGACACTCATCTCTACTCATTATAAATGTGTGTTTATTTCTTGTGCAGTCACTTGTGTGGGGTCAATGACACTGAGGTCTGAGTCAATCAGTTCCTCTTCCTGTTTGTGACATCTCAGGAAAAAGATGATGCACCGATATGTAAACACATTGACATGGACTTGAAAAAGCCATAAACATCTAGGAATATACATTTTGGTCATGGAAGACTAATCCCGGTGTTCAATTTCCCTTAAACACACTTGAATGGTACAAAAGCGGCTTCAATATGGTTCAAACACAAGATAAACACACTTGGGGAGTGTACAATGGGTGACTTGTGTAGCAGACACAGTGAACAGCTGCAAAGCACACCAGCAGTTTGTTTAAGTCTCATTGTGGGGACTTCCCATTGAGTGTAATTAACGCTCATATTTGCAATCCCTGGCTTTTCTGCTGACATAAACAAGACTGATACACATTCGGTAGAAGAAATATTCCAACTAGAATGATATACGGTGACTGTACTATATAGGCTTTAATGAGAACTTCACCAAAGTAAAACTGCTTTGCGATAATTTGGTATATTTAGGAACATATGAACATACAGTATCTCTCAAATGTAATGCCCCTCCCCATGATACCAATGCATTTTCCTTTCCTCCCTGTTACTTCTGACCTTGCTGTGGGTTCTAAAGACCAAGTCACATGTCTGCTGAACGTGTGGCAGCCTGTTTCTGCATGAAGGCATGCTGATGAATTGTCCCAAACATCAGGAAGTTCTAGGAGCGGTACACTAGTTGGGGTCAGTGACCCGAGGGGGCTTGTTTTCTCTAACCCCCCCCCCCCGTACCTCTGGGAGAATGCCCCGGCTGCTCTGAAATGCAGCAGGCAGGCCGTGTGGCTAGAATGAGCTCACTTCAAAGGTGTCCATAAATCATGTTGCACCACCCTCCCATGACCACACCCCCCCCCCCCTCCCACACCCCCACTCTGTTGTCCTCCAGTCTATCCCCAGACCTTGGACCTTTGAATATTCTCACACACACTCACACGCACAGACTTCTGCTCCATCTCATAACATATCGCCCTCACCGGTACTCTTGTGCGCGCTCCTGATGCATTCTTTTGGCCGTTTGTCATCCGCCCACGCGGCCGGGATAGATGAGTTTGATCCTGTTATCTGGCTGTGAGCGGCTCACGTTAGTCAAGTCATAGCAGCAAGGCTAGGGTGGGGCAGAGTGCTGACCAACAGTATCAGGACTCCCTTCGGTACCCCGTGGAGTGCCTTGTACTCGTCCAGATTTCAGTACAATCCTAACTGAGGCGAGCTTGCAAGTTCAGGAATCCTATAGATAGTTTCTTGACTTTGCCAGCAGAGAGCCGTAATCCGTCAGGACCTTATCTCCCACTGTCACAAACAAGGATCTCTTTATCATGCAGCCATGCAAAACACCATTCATCTTTGCCACCTAATTCATTACAAATGATAAAATGCAGCGCCGGTTGCTAAATGAAGGTCTGACGTGAGCACAGGTGTTTTGGTAAACACTGATAGCGTGTGTGAATTATGTTGCTTCCCAAGCACCCTTGTCTATCGCTTTCAATCTATTAACCACAGTAGCCCCACTCTTGGCCAGTACCACTCTGCATTATCCAGTGGCTGTTGTTCTATATCAGTAGGCGTTTAAGGTCTTTAATAAAGAACGGCGCTGAACATAATAAAAGCACTGCGCTAAGACATGTCAAAAGCATGCGGTTTTCATCACCGTGGCCTCTCCATCAATCAGGTGGAAGCAACTGTATGTCACACCCAGAGTAAATTACCAGGATGCATGGCTCCACCGTTATTTGTGGCCTGGTCCGCAGACACTTCAAAGTAGGTCTTTTTGAACTGTTCAAATCTGTTGGCCATGATGTGGCATGAGCAACTTGCACCATCCTACAGCTAGTCTAGTTTTTTGGTCATTCTTTTTCAGCAGTCATTAAATCTTAAACCCTTTCCACTTAGCAGCAATGAAGAAGGGGGGATGAGGCAAGGGTACGGCGGTGGGAACGGGCCTGAATACTTCAACAGTGAGGTCATGGCGCTGCTGTCATTGGCCCTACGCTATGCTGCTTACCGCCTGGCCTTCATTCTACCCATCGATCTCACCCACCCCCCCCCCCTTCCTCCACACCACTGGCTGTGGTTCTGTTTGAAGCTGAATGCTAAGGGCCCTTACAGCAATGGCTGAATTGCTAACTTATGGTGGACCTTAAAAAATTAAGAACAAACAATTTAGTGATGTTTGCCAGACTAGGGAGAGGAATTGAGTAAATGTTTAGAGAATGCAGTTTGAGTAGAGTTCAATGAGGTAGTATAGAGTCAAACAACAGTTTGCTGCTTGGGTGTAAAAGGTTCCGCATGCTCTTCAGTTTGGAGATCCTTGAATAATCTGAAGCTCTCAAGAGGGTGATAACTTAAAAACATCTTTCACTTGGCTATAGTCATAGTAACAATAAAACACATGTAAGGTAGCAGAGTATACATTCTGACATTAACACAGAAAACTGAAAAAACTCATGTTTACAGGAAGGTAAATTAAGCAACTGTTTGGACATTAGCTGCTCTCTAAAAAAAGGTTTAACCCTGTAAGACCCATTTTAGTTTAAAGAAAACATCACTTCGCTCCAAAAAACACATTAGCAAATTTGTATTTTTATTTTTAAGACTACATTTACATAGCCAATAGGTTATATTGTCTTGACATTGATAGTAAATGTGTGCTTTTTTTAAAGAAACATTTGTATATGTGTATATTGGAGAGCTAAGTGACGTAATTTTACAACAAGGGGTCTTACAGGGCTAAAAGGTAGGTCCTACTAAAAGGGTCTACAGAGGATGTCATCCATTGCCTTTTACTGAGGTGTGTTCAGAATTGGCAAACATAGCAAACGTTTGCAAACATATTTGAACAGTTTTCAGTTTGTTCTGTGTTCGCGGACAAAAACATTTGGAATGTGTACACAAATCGTTCAAGTTCAAAGCAAACATGATCGCCACAAACGTTCGCCACTGTTCGCCAATTCTGAACGCACCTCCGGTTAGAAGTGATGCTTCACAGATGTGACATTTTAAGTTAATGATAGTGTGTGCTGCTTATTTACTTTAAATGTAACCTTTAGAGTTATACAGTAGAGGGTTGTTTTGACTAACTGCTACACACCGAATAAATAATTGCTTTTGGATGTAAAGTTGGGAACATCAGAAGATACTGCTAAACAACAGCACATCAAAACACAACAACAGACTAGTACTCTTGTATGTATGTTTGTATGGGCCTGTGAGCCATCTGGTAAACGTGTCGAGTGTGATGTTCTGATCACCTTCTGGAGTGAGTTATGTTCCGTTATTGCAAACACCTTGAGATAAATATGATCTGTTGGTTGTGAACATGTCAAACAAAGTAATACTTCACTGACTCTAATGAAGTAATCGCATAATTTCTAAGAAAAACCCTCATGGCATTAGGAGATTGAGAGGTGGACAGGACTCCTTGGAGTTATTATAATAGGTTCATTCTCTTGTGTACGTTTGTTGCGGTGCGGTTGGAATTTCTGCAGACTAATGCAGACCTTGACAAACTGCAGTCAGAGAGTGGCCTATATACACAGCAAAGACATGCATTTGTGTCTGATTAAGCCTTGCTGTGACAGCCTTGCTGACAGACATGCCTACCAGCAGCCTCTCTCCATCTATTCTCCTTCACCGTCCCTCCTAACTCCTACTGAGGGAGAAACTAAGCCAGCGCTGCTGGTCCCGCTCATAAATCACCGCCATCTTCTAATCGAGGAGCCGGCGTCCTTTTATAGCCACACCAAGGACACTTTCTCCCATTTATGGCTCCTCAAAGTGCTCCGTACGAAGGCCGAGCACCGTGGTGAGAAAACGCAGGGAGGGAGGAGTGGGTCTGTCCATCCAGCCCCTCTCCTCTCTCCTCTGGAAAGCAATGGGAAACGCTGGCCTTCCGTATTGACCTCCTCACACATCAGTTACGTCCCGTGCCCAAATGCTGCCAAGTGCACTCTTGGCTGTGTATACAAGCAAGGAGGGCTGGCAAATATGGCAGGATTTACGGTCCGCACCTCAGCGAATCTGACAAGTCTCTGCCTGCCTTTTGAAGATACGGATGTTTCTGCAGCGCACGCATGCACACACGCATGCACGCACACATGCAAACACACACGCAGGCAAGCGATAGTGTGACAGAGAGGCAGAAAAGAGAGAGAACCATTGTAACAGATTCCTGATAAGGGGTTGCATTCTAACTGGTGCGCTAGTTTCATCATGCAGAGCAGGGATTCACCTCTGTTTACATTACAAGTGGAATGCTCTTTCCACACACAGCTGCGCTTCAAATAAACACCGTGTTTCTCAGAGAGGACACAACACTAATGTAATCAAGGAATAGCTTTCCGTACATTCTATTCACTCTTTAAGGGAGGTCACAGTTTTGCAAGACAGAAGAAAGCATCGAGTCAAAAGCAGGAATGCGCCCGTGAAACCAGCATGTCAACGCCACACAACCACAGTCCTGTGAGTGCATCACATAATGATGTCACCATCATTTGGGCTCATTACTCGCAGATGTGGAAGCCGACCTCATCAGTGGTTTAGTTAGTAATCAGCAATACTGTGCTAGTTCACAGTAATGCTAGCTTGACAGACATAGGAAGACATAGATATCATGCCAGACAGAGGTGAAGGTCTACATGGAGCCAAGTGCCAGGACCTCTGATCCGCCTAACCGTTGTTAAGAGAAACATCTTAGCATGGAACTGTGGAGAACTTCTCTCTGTGGGGTTTGCAAGGGGGCCACTTGGAGCTGAGGCGTTGTTTTCCTGATTAAGGATCGCATGCCACATGCCTCACAATATTGTCTAATTACGCCTGTGTTCCTGGTATGCATGAGCAACCAAACAAGGGCAGGCTGTTCCACGCACAACGGTCAGTCAAACATGCAGGTATTAGGGTGTGGCAAAATCAGCGTCTAACTTATTTAAATATTTAAATGTATTAAATACACATCACAAGTCCTAATTGAATCGCAAGGGATATTGAATGTGTATGTGTGAGCATTCCCTCTCAATCCTTCGCCTCGACAACACATTTCAATTTGACCAGCTTCAGCAAGACAATATTAGCAATTCAATACTACTGAATCTAACAGAAACAGTCCTACTGCAGTAAGTCAATGGAACAAAAAATAGGCGAGAAATGTCCCAAGAAATATATTAAACAATTTTCCTCTCGTGTTGACAACGTGGCTTTACTTTTGTCTCTTAGCACTGCAAATGGGTGAAATTACACATCCTAGAGAAATTCTTCATGTCCTGAATTCTTCTCCTCAGATGCCTGCTGTTAAACATAGCTTAGTCGACAATTTAGCCATTTGCTAAATCCCAACATAACCATTACATCATGTATGATTAATAATACACATCACATTACCAGTTGAATAAAAACAACAACAATTTGGTCGCAGACTTAAAATCTGTGCTCCTACACCCACTCTGCTGCCTCATACTGCTCCATGTGTGCACCCTGCTTGATGTGACTTGCTACAGTTGTTTTTTTGGGTTTGCTTGCTGACGGCGTTATCAGCTGTCATCTTTAGTTTGCGCTCTACCATTTATTTATTGTGTAGAAATGTTCCCTTCCCCTGCCAGGAGATCTTTTATGAGTGCCAGTGTATTGAGCAAACTGCGATGCTGAACAGGTTCAGGAATGACTTGCGCGTCTAGGCAAAGCAAAGAGTCATGGCGCCGTGTGAGGCATACTTAAGGACAGTCAGGCAGGTTAGGATCTCTTGACGTTCTGTTACCTAAAGCCACCTGCAGTAACTTAGTCACAGCAAAGTGGGGAGTTGGGAGTTGCATCATAACAAACCTTTCGTGGAATCTTATGAATTGTAGCTGCCAAACGCCGTTGTTGGGAGCATAAACGTCTCAGGGAAGCATGGCTGACTCAAGCAATTCCTTTTGTAGAAGTACAGGACGCAACGGAGAGGTGACGAGGTGATGAATCCACAGGATTGGCTCACACACCCGAACAACATCTGTTTTAAATGCATGTTGCTTTACAGGACACCTCACAAGAATGCCTTGCATCCCAACATTGTGAATGAGGAGGCGCAATAAGGAGATGGGCAATGATTCATACATCAGCATGTGTGATTTTGATGCATGCATTTAGGCGTTTCCACGGAAAACAGTGTGTCCTTTGAGGGGAACAGATAACTACTAGGTGCACACAGCTATAATTGCACACGCAGAGGAATGTAATTACCCTATTAGCACAGAATAAAATACCCACTCATCTTTACCGCAACACTTATGTTCGCTCAAAGGCCACTGATAAAAACACCTGGGCAGAGAGAGAGAGAGAGAGAGAGAGAGAGATAGAGAGAGAGAGAAAGAGAGGGCTGGGGGTTTAAACACACAGGGGTCCTTGCATAACGGATCAGGTTTCACCCGGTTACTAACAAAGTGTCTGAGAGGAAACCCTTCGCCCCTCACAATAACACAGCAGCACCTGGTTGCCCCCACGCAGGAAGCCCGTAGCCACTTCCCCCCATTCAAGGGATGGCAGACACACTCCATCCACCAATCAT
>JAODUH010017662.1:0-22867 GCA_027564835.1 Typhlichthys subterraneus | reverse complement strand
TGGTGAGGCAATGGCAGGCTGTGACCCCCCCCCCCCCCCACACACACACACACCTTGCCCCTCTGACCATGTCAGGAACTGTTTTTGTTTAGTTTTGTATTTCTTGGAATATGCACTGGAATGCATTGTAGTTACCTTGTGTGATTATTATTAGTTTTTTTTTGTTTAGTTTTTTTGTATATTTTAGATAAACTATATTTAATGATGTTACCTTCTATTCAATCTGTGAATTGTAATAAAGACAAATTAAAAATGTACTTTGACTTTAGTTTTTAAACTCTGAAGGATCGATTTGCAGCATGAAATCTGCTCAAAGTTGAACATCGACAAAAGATTCTCTTTAGTTATCTATAACGAATCACAGGATAAAATCAATTATTTGGCTGTACTCAAATGTCAAATGGCATGATGTATTATGTGATAACATAAATTATGTATGCAGGAAGTCCTGATGAATCTTAGATGAT
The DNA here is from genome assembly GCA_027564835.1 of Typhlichthys subterraneus. Lineage (NCBI taxonomy): Eukaryota > Metazoa > Chordata > Actinopteri > Percopsiformes > Amblyopsidae > Typhlichthys > Typhlichthys subterraneus. Next base: position 22,400 of record JAODUH010017662.1, on the reverse strand, counting down.
GTGCACCTCATCTAAGATTTGTGAATAAACCTCATTTATGAATAGGTGCAAATTGTAATTTTGGCATGATGTGGGTTTCCTTATAAATTACGGTTTTGACTGGTATGAGTATGAAATAATTGTTGTCTCATATACAAGTAAATTTGTCTCCAGACTTCTATTCATGTTGTTTCTGCACAATAATCAAATATTAACATAGTGCTAAGGACTATGACCATAATGTCACTATTATGCACAATTAAGTGCTTTTGAACGTTGTCATTCTAGTTTTCAGGAATCCCAGTTACTGGTTATTTTGTGAATTTGCATGATGAACTAGGCCATTGTACATCAATTTTAAGTGTCAGAATAGAAACCGAACCCATTAATGAAATTTAGACCCTGGTCCATCATGAGTGACAGGCCAGGGGAAGTCGAATTAGGAGTAGGTCTATATGTGCTCAACTTTGTGTATATGCAAATATAGGTTGTGTATCATAATGCTTATTGTAAATATTAAACCTTGCCTGGCTCATTGATCTTTACAACACTAATCTGACGGTACGTTCAGTAGACAGAAGGTTTGCTACAATCAGTGAACCAGTTTTACAACTTCATTTGATTCAACATCATTTTTACGGCTTCCTCGAAAACATGCGTTGCGTTCAACTTCTTTCACAGGTGTGTTTGCTGCGTCATAGTGAACCATCTTACGGTTGCAATAGCATTGTCCCGTCCGACTCCCACAATTACTCTGATGCCAAACATCCATTTGGTATTCTGAACAGCACTGTCACAAATGTCCTGCAGCAGCAAAGCACAAACGATTATTTTAATATAATATAACTAACTCCTCCCTGCTGTTTTGTAACCTGGCATACAGGGCAGGCCACTGTCGTTTCAGTCAGTTATGCTAATTTAACGTAGACGTAACGTTACTTTATCTTAAACGCAGCTTTAGCTAAGCCACGAAGCTGCGACGTAACCGCCAAGTCTTTTTTTTATTCTTACTACGGCCAATCAGAACACGCTTCCTCCTATGACTCGGCCAATCACCGCTGTCCACGAGGGTCAGATTGGGGGTGGAAACTATTTATTTTGACGAACACTCCCTTGGCCAATGATATATTGACAATCTATACAAAACGTCAGGGCTTTGGTTATACTGACCAATAGGCGCTAGCAAAAGGCGGGGCTTAAAAAGGCTTAGCTCCTGCCCCAAATCCCCACGTGACAGTGTGTAGTTTCAGGTGGTCACATCAGACAGGCGGAGGTGAGTGTCAGCTCTCCTACATGCACATTTCACCTAGTTTTACCGTATATAAACAACACTTGCTTAATATGCGATGGTTTAATATATTACTACGTGTTTTAGGATATCTCTCCAGTGCGGTACTCTCTAGATAGCAGTTAATTTGCTCAGGCTAGCTGACGTAGCTAGTTAGCTGCTACCGTAGCCGCTTCCTTGCCTGTTGCAGAATGGTGTCATTCATTTTAATTCCACCTTTTGTTTAAATATTTAAATGTAAAACAATTGACAACATTCGAACTGTCTGATTTCGTAATTACAGTAGGAGTTCGTTGCCAGCCAGCCAGTTTTGTTTTATTTTTTATTTTTATTTTAGCATTTCTTCTAGGTGAAACCCCTACGGTAATTAAACCCCGGATCAAACAATTCGCACATAAATATCAATACGCTGGTGGTTATATCTGCATAATAAAAATATAATATTTACTCAAAACGCCCATCTGATTACATTGCGTCAGAACTAGATAGACACAACTAGTCTAGGTACGATATATGAATGAACTCTACGGTATCTGTCAGGGTCAAATCTGCCACAAAACCAGGTTCGGGTGATTGGGTGTTAACCTAAATGTACTGATATCTTAATATCAAACAGATGAGGACATCTGGAACTTTCTGCATGTCAATTTAGTTTGACTTTTCGAGCTAATGCGCGTAATCATGAACGGGTCTTACCGTGAGACGTGTATCAAATGGGGGTCACAGGTCAGGTATTCCAGGATATCTGGATCTAGGCATTTCTTTTACGAATCATATATGTTGACACGTTCTAAACAAAGGTGTTGAAACGTTATTATCTCTATTATGTCTTATTAGTGAATAATAGTCACATTATCTTTTATTTTGTAGTTTTATGGCTGTGACCATTTAAATATAATTTGACTAGACATAATCAGTGACATGTAGATACAGAATTACACGTCAAAGCCTATCTTGCCTATGTTGTCCTTAAGGGTTTCTTAAGCAGTGCCCTAATGGTTTGTTTTTTTTTATTCGATTTTTTAGAGACAGGGATAGAATAGCATGTTTGCTTGAGAGGACACTGTACTCTTAAGAGAATGGAGAGGTGCTATGTAGCCCTGTGGTCTTTTTCTGGAAAAACTAATTTTACTAAGGAATATGTGTGCTTGTGTGTGGAGGGGGAATTGTGCATGCTTGTAGAACATGAATCCCTGTGTTGAAGTGAAGCATGCTGGGAAAGTAGAGGGTGTGGTTGTTGCTGTTGAATACAAGTTGCAGGGGTAGTTTTGGTTTGTCATCTCCAGCAGCTAGCATCTGTCCAGGCAAGCCTAAGGCCCATACATAGCCCTCCCTGCTCATGTCAAAGGCTAATGTTTGTCCAGATGCTTAGGGAGCTGAGAGCTTTATAACCTGGAGGTACACAGATGGGATTCAGCGGCTGCCGCCTTCTTTCCTCCTGGGTCTGGTTGTGATCTGGTTGTCAGCAGCAACGAGCCCCTTGCACCGGTGTGCTTTAATGTTTTTTTTCCGACTGTAGTGGCTCTCTTCTCTCTGGGGCCTCATCGTGATTTCATCTAGTTGTAAGGAGGCGTCCATATGACAGCACTTCCCCCTTCAGGGACAGTGGAGCACTCTGTCCCTTCAGACAGCAGGCCTAGCTTTTATTTTTATTAAAGCAGGGACCAAAACCCAATCAAAGCAGCAGCGAGGAGATGTGGTTTCTGTTTTTGAAATTGCTTTGGGAGAAAGAGAGGCAGCAGATATGAGTTAGCCATCTTGCTCAAGGATGCTGATGGCTAGGCCAACTCTGGGGCTCAAACCCACAACCTTCCAGCTAGGAGGCCAACACCCCAGACCTCAACAGACTATCCTGCCCCTTTTTGTTGAACCCTTTCTTGGTTTAATGTCTAGGTTGCTCAGATGGGGACGAAATGCTAAACATGATGATGGAGGTGAATGTTAATAGACCTTTCCCAAGCCCCGCCCCTTTCACTTGTCCTGCCTAGTTACTGTAACTAGGTAGGACAAAGCACCATAGAAAGCTTTTACAGCAAAACAGACAGTCGCCGGAAGGTTCCGTCAGATTCAAAGAATGCTCAGTTGTTATTGGAGGACATGCAAAAAGGGGCTGGGCTTGGGAAAGGTCAATTCTTCTTCTGTGGTGAGTGGTGTGGTTAACCCCCTAAATGCCATGCGGAGGCCGTGCTCTGAGCTGTTCACTGCTAAGCTACCAGTCTGCTTGTTGTCACCACTATTCTGCAAGGCAATGAGAACATGCACCGCTAATCCTCTGTTGGCTAATCTCTCATTAGCCTATAGTCTGATCTGCTGAGCCACGTGAAACGTGTGTGCTCATGGATGCCCCCAGAAGATGGCACACTACCTCGTTTCTCAAAGGGAGTTTATTTATTAATAAAAAAAAAGAAAATGTTTGTACTATTTTAAGTCTGTGTTAATTATTTGGCCGTGCAATAGCAGTGAGTCTACTGTCGGCTGTTGTTGTGTCAACATGGGTGTGCAGCTGTGCATTATCACTGTGTTCCTTAGGGGAGAGGAGGTTCGAGAGAACGTGTCTGAGGTTCATAAGAAGATATGACTCCCTCTCTGTTCTGTGATAAGAGGCCATGTCTGTTTGGAGTGCGTTTTTGTGTTGGTAATGACGATAAACTGTAGTCTCCATAGGCTAGTCTTTAGTCAGGGTGCGCTGCTTTAATCCCATGGGGTCTAATCTCATTAAGGGTAATGGGGCAGAGGCTGCATATCCTGAGGGTGCTCATACGTCGCTATGGCGACTGATGCCAGGGCAACGCTGGTTACGACGTAGGTCATGTTACTGGTTGGCCGAGGAGGGCCGGACCCTGCCTTCGAACGCTCTGCTGAAAGCTATGATTTTACAGCCCGAATGTTCGACCGGAATGACGTTATTCTTTACATGCATTTGCATGTCAAAGGAATTGGGCTGTAAAAGGGCTACACCCCCCCCCCCCCCCGCCCCCTTCCTCCGCACACACACAGACGCACACTCTTCAGGGGAAAGCAGGAAAAAACCATGGTGATGAACTGATGATGATTGTGAGTAAACCTTTTTTCTTTTTTATCCTCTCCTCAGATCATGGAACAGAAGGTGCGGTTATGTATTGCTCTTTCCCTGGCCCTGGCCCTGTTGTGTCTGTCTTGGCCTCCTGTGGCTCGTGCCCAGGGCGAGGACCTGCTGGAGGACACCCTGGACGATGACATGGATGCGGAGGACGATCTGGACCTGGGCGAGGATGAGGAGAAAGAGCTCCCTCCAGGGGAGGAACCAACAGAGGCCCCTAAAGAACCACCTACTCCCAAAGTCAGTCTGGGCCGGTTAGGGCTTTATGGCAGACAGTAGCTGCATTTCCATGGACCCTGTTACTCCCATAGGAATTTGGTTACAAGCCCAACCCGAATGAAAACACTCCATATAAACACATCAATCGGTAGAGAGAGGCCCAATGTATATTAATATTAAATTTTATTCTGAAGCAGAGGGGTAGCATAAACCGTTCCATAACCCGCTTGAAAGCCAATTTCTGCCATGTAAACGGTTAAACCAGATTCCAGATGGCCTCACTCTGCCCAGCGTGCAGGCGATGCAACTAGAGGCTAGCCGTTCTAGCCTTTGTGCTAACGGGACAAGTTGCATTTCTGAGCATGTTTAACATCTCAGATTAATTGCGCCAGCACATGTAAACACCAGACCTGATTAGATGACATCACATGTAAACACCAGACCTGATTAGGTGACATCCCATGTAAACACCAGACCTGATTAGGTGACATCCCATGTAAACACCAGACCCGATTAGGTGACATCCCATGTAAACACCAGACTGACCAGACACTGTTAATGTTTCATAAAGATGGCTGTAATGTTCTAAATTCATCATGTGAAATCACTTGCTGTTGAGAGGGTTGGCCAACAGCCATTCAATCATCTGATACAAGTTCCTTATGTGATCGATGTTGAATAACTGCAAAGTGTTTCATGTAATGCTATAAAATAATAATGATTGTGCACAAACGTAATCATCCCTGACATCCCTCCTTGTCTTATTCCCTGCAGGTCACATACAAGGCTCCTGAACCAATGGGGGAGCATTTCTTTGCAGAGTCATTTGACCGGGGGACTCTAGACAGGTAAGCGATAATTGCGGTAATATTGTATTTGCACGTATGTTGATGATTTAAGACAGTAATAGGGTTGCGCTGCTCCCCTGCACAGCAGACAGCAACAGATGGTAAAACCTTTCCTCAAGTATTTTAATGTGTTTTTCTAGAAGAATAAATGCGGAACTATGGTATTTGTTTTATTCGCTTCATTGTCTGTTTAATTGAATAGCCTTTTTAGCCAAGTAATGAACCTGGTTTAACCAACCACAACGGATAATTCATGTCACATGACAATAGCGGAAACGAGGTGCGTTCAGAATTGGCAGTTTCAGAGTTTTTCTGATTGCGTAGAAACAGAAACATCTACCCATCATTCCTCAAATGTACTGTCTATTTCTGTATGCAACCTTTGTAATAGCAACTCAATAAAAGTCCGATGTTTTCAGAGCAGTTAATGTTCTTTTTTCAAAAGGTCAATAGAGTCAATAGAGTATTAGGAGTTAATCGTCTTGTATTGATTAGGGTTGGAGCATGTCCTATGAAGACATCAGTAAAAGACTTGATTTAGTTGTATGATTGGAATTTTAATGATGTTTTATTCAGTAGAATTGTATGTGTGTTAGGGATGTCACGATACCATAAATATAGTGGGGGGAGAGATAGATAGATATATTTATTTATTTATTTATTTTTTTAATTTATTTATTTATTTTTTAAATAATGCATGCACTTCAATGAGTGTAACTAGGCTATTAACTTTATTGAGTCTAGCCTACCAGTTATTAATAGCTAGGTTATCTCAATATCTAAAGCTCATAACATTGTATGCTGAGATGTTGCCATCAAAGATGCAGTCAATTGTCAGCTCTTCTGAGGCTGGGGGGTTATCTATGTGCCATGGAGTTGCTATAGGCTACTGTAATGTTGTCTGTACAGAGCATGCATGGTCTAATGTTCAATGCTCATTGAAGTCTGTGGCTTTGTGTGGCCCGCTCGGGGCTCCAGAAGTACCACCGGGACATCTGTGACACAGTGCCCGCACGAGAGTGCTCCTAGGGCGGGTAAACATTCAACGCGATCCCGGTGGGCTGGCGCTCCGGAGGTATCACCAAGCGTGATGCAGAAAAGCAACGGTTAATGCATTATAGTAAATTACACCATACATGCATCGTGAATGGTTGATTAAATATGTTAAACCAATCAACGAACCATTGTCACATGACAATAACGGAACTGTTTACATTCTACTCAGCCAGTATAAGCTTTATAAGATGGAGAGTTCGAAGGCATAATAGCTTACTGGTTTTTGTGAATGCATTACTCCATCATCATCTACCTGGAACGTAAAGTGGCTATATTTGCTGGAGGCGGAGCTGCAGCTATACAAGCTGCCATGTTTGATCTCCGGTACCCACGGTACTGTACAAAAACCAAGTACCGTCATGTTTTCTCAATTTTGTCATTGACTTGGTACCGAAGTATTGGTTCTCGTGACATCCCTAGTGTGTACTGGTGTATGTTCTGTTTTATTTGGGTACTGCTGTGTATTCCAATTTGTACATCTAGTGCTAAAATGTCGATGTTTAAGTCTACCTTTAACCAGCATGCCTGACCCTTACCTGCTCCTTGCTAAATGAGTAGGGTGTTTGTGCCTGCCATGCTGATGTTGTTGATTTGTTTACCAGCTGGGTTCTGTCCAGTGCCAAGAAGGAGGATATTGACGAGGATATTGCCAAATATGATGGTAGGAGCGCACACATACACACAATCAATAGCCTATACAGACTCATCTTTAAAAAATAAAACCTTGCTCCATATCAACCCCTTCCTAACGTTCCACTTCAGTGGTATTTTAATATCCCTTGACGGTGGAGGATCATTGATTTCCTGGGTTAACAGCAGGCTTTGTAACATTGGGATACATGAACGAAGAAGTGTTTATGGTATGTTTAGTCAAAACGATACATCCCCAACTACTGCCTTTTGTTGAATTAGTGATACTTACAAATGTTACATACATTTGCCCCTGTAGTTGTCAGATGAAAGTGGTCTTGTAGAACCCTTTTTAAGAGCATAACTGAGATGAAGGGGGGGTACGGGCATACATTATACATTGATGATGATGATGATTTCAGGTAAATGGCAAGTAGAAGAGATGAAGGATGGTAAACTCCCAGGCGATAAAGGATTGGTTCTCAAGTCTCGGGCCAAACACCACGCCATCTCAGCCCAGCTCCTCCGGCCTTTCATCTTCGATACCAAACCGCTCATTGTCCAGTAAGGAACATGCACGACACACACGATGACAGCACTGAAGACGCCCATAATAAATAATAATAAAAACTTTTTCTCCTCTGCCAGATATGAGGTGAACTTCCAGAATGGTATAGATTGTGGAGGGGCCTATATCAAGCTGTTGACCCAGACCCCTGACCTGGACTTGGTAAGACCTGTTCGAGTGGAAACACATGCCACTCTCCACATCATAACAGTAGTAATGACAGACAGGCTAGGGTTTCTATGGCGATGTGTTTAATCAGGTATTTTGTATACTGTGTGTGTGTGCACAGGACCAGTTTGTGGACAAGACTCCATACACCATCATGTTCGGTCCTGACAAATGTGGAGAAGATTACAAACTTCACTTCATCTTCAGACACAAAAACCCCAAGACGGGCGAATATGAAGAGAAACACGCCAAGAAGCCAGACGCTGACCTCCGATCCTACTACACGGACAAGAAGACCCACCTGTACACGCTAGGTAACACATACGCCACAACCTGTGCACTTTACGCAACAACACACGTCCAGCCTTGACCGACTGTGCTGTGTGTGTGTGTAGTATTGAACCCAGACAACAGCTTCGAGGTTCTGGTTGACCAGACGGTTGTGAGCAGCGGGAACCTGCTGACAGACATGACCCCCGCGGTCAACCCTGCTGCTGAGATCGAAGATCCAGATGACCAGAAGCCTGAGGACTGGGACGAGCGGCCCAAGATCCAGGACCCCGATGCCACCAAACCTGAAGACTGGTCAGTGCAGGGTTGGCTGACAGCATCAAGTCTACACTCCCCTTGTTAAAATGCCAGGTTTTTGTGATGTAAAATGTTTTAAGTTATAGGAAAGCATTATTCTTTTATAGTAGCAAGAGAGTAGTTGGACCATTTTGAATTATCTGGTTTTCTGCATTAATATTTGATCTTCAGCTAATAGATGAGCACAATGTGGATTTATTAAGCTAACAACACACAAGTAGTTATGTTTGTCTTTACTGAACATGGCCATTAAATATTCAGTGCTGGTGGGGAAATAAGTGAGAGCTGTGTGTTCTTCTGGAACATTTCAACCTTAGATTCATCAATCCATAAAACATCAGCAGATACTACTTTAAATGAATGGTAAACCCAAACTTCTGTATTCAGAAGAGTACCTGTATGTTATCATAACTGCTCAATTTAAAAGTAGTATTGAATGTTTTCGTGTGATTATTCTTGTTTTCTAATTCCTTGTATTGTCGGGATGTATAGTGTCTACAATATTGTTCCTCAGTGTTGAACGTAAAGTCGGCTATTGCAAGCTAATTGAAAAGCTAATACACATTTAGTAAAATTCACCATTCAATATCTCCTTGCATTTCTCTATCTTACTCTTCTCTTTGTCTGTTGAAAGAATTATTCAGCACTTCTACACAGCCCTGGGTCCGTAAATAGTCATAAACAAACAAAGCGGCGAACACCGCCGAAATAATTTTTTTTTAATGTATCCAGAAATAGCCGACAGGTCCCCGTGAAGTATGCTCGGAACCATACTCGACAGGTCCCTGTGAAGTATGCTCGAGTGGCCGTCTGCGTTGTAGTGTGTAGGTGCCTTTAGACCTGGTGGCATGATGCTGTCATTCTAGCCTGGGTCTTTACAGAGACGCAAGGGCTCAGACCGTGTCTGTCGTGTCAGGCCACTGTGAATGTGAAACAGTATATGTAGAGCAGTGTGGCTGACACTTCTGGCATGCTGGTCTGTCTGTCTGTCTGGCTGTGTGTGTGCGTGCGCTCAGGGATGAGGATGCCCCTGCTCAGATCGCTGATGAAGATGCAGTGAAACCAGATGGTTGGCTGGACGATGAACCAGAGTATATCGGTGACCCTGACGCTGTAAAGCCTGAAGACTGGTATGTACACACACATACAGCATATGCACACAGACGTACTTAATCAGTATTACTAAGTAATAGAACGTCTCTTGTATTTAGTTTTAGACAGAGATTGCATGTATTCTAATGAGGAAAGAAGTGATTGGTCAGTGTGGTAGTATCTAGTTTGTGTCTGGCCTGGGCTTATTAATGCAGCCAGACATCTAAACTGCTCATTTGAGGGCCTCCATATTTGACATCAAACATACAGAAAGGCGAGTATATTTTGATGCTTTTTAAACTCCTGTCTCTTTAGCTTTCTCATAGGGGTGCACGATATTGATTAAATGTGATGCCATTGATCATGAAAATTGCAATATCGATATTAATTTCAATATGTTTAAACATATATTTAAACATATGTAAAAACACAAAGGTTATGGGAAAGTGCATCAAAATATATTCATAGCATATGAAAACCACACATTTTCTTCTGACAGTCATACTGGACTGGTACAACAGTAATTCCAAGCTTCTTTTTGGCCACTGATGTTTCCTCTTCGATCGCTGTCATTAGCTTCCTCATCCACACCACAATTTGTAACCGTCTCAAAACCTCAACTGAGCGCTTACTTCACGGATGTTCTTCCAACTGTCACATTTGGCGTTAAATAAAGCTCCCATAGAGCTCCATTCATAATGATCTAAGTGGCGTGTCTCGTCTAGATCATGTCTCTGCTTGTGGTCTCTCAAGTGGGCGTGTCACCAACAGCATTCTGCTGTGGAGGCTGACATAAGCAGCGCCCAGATAGCTAAATCGACCACGCATGGCCTGAAACAAAAACAATTTATCTCAAAACAGTTTGCTGCAGAAATACTGTTGTGGCCTCAGATTGATCGTAGATACTTGTGAATTAATGTTATTTACTCAAAATATTCATTATTGCCCCCAGAGATAAATAATGGGCAATATTCTGGTGAAATCCGTGTACCTCCCCATTGACTTGCATGGAACCCTGGGTCCTTCTGACCTGCATAAAGGGCAAATAGTGTCAATTTATCCTTTATAGTCTTCTGCGGATATGCCGTCCGTTGGAACCTCTTTGTGAAATGTTACCCTCTGCTGCTATGCTGTTTTTTTACGTGTGAAAGGGGCGGGGCTTGGGATCGGTCAGTTGTAACAATATAATGCACCCCCACCACTCTCAGGGATGAAGATATGGATGGGGAATGGGAGGCACCTCAAGTTTCCAACCCTGCCTGTGAAACCGCCCCTGGATGTGGTGTCTGGAAACGGCCAATGATTGACAACCCCAACTACAGGGGCAAATGGAAGCCAACTATGATTGACAATCCCAACTACCAGGTAAAGCAGCGAGCATTACCATGTAGAGCCTGAAAACAGTTGTACACTGTGTACACACATTCACAAGTAATTATGGGGGTTTACAGTTTCATGCATGTGTATGTGGAAGAAATGAATTTGCATGTCGTGAAATGGTGTGTGGCCCTAAGATCCATAAAACACTTAATTTTCAATCACATAGTGATAGAACCTTTTCTTAGATTAGGACTCAAAACATTTAAACGTACACCTGAAAGGTGCATATAAAGATGACATTAAAACACAATAAATCATCAGTATTTTTAAATGATAATTAAGGTTTGGTGTCTTTGTGTGCTCAGGGTGTGTGGAAGCCCAGGAAGATTCCCAACCCTTCGTTCTTCGAGGACCTCCACCCGTTCAGGATGAGTGCGTTCAACGCTGTGGGCCTGGAGCTCTGGTCCATGTCCTCCGACATCTTCTTCGACAACTTCTTCATCACCAACGAGCGCAGCACGGCCGACCGCTGGGCCAACGACGGCTGGGGCCTCAAGAAGGCAGCAGAGGGCGCCGCTGAGGTAAGAGGAGGCTCAGCGCGTCAACTGTCGCTTGTTTGATGTGTAGACCAAGCGGGGAACTGGAGCCCTGCCAACAGCGGGACGACCGCTTCCGTGTGTGTTCCGCTCCCACCCGCATCGCTTCTGTCCTCTCCCGCTCGCACACGCGTACGTAGGCTACGAGTGGAACCGCTCTGCGCCTCCGGCACGCAGACCGGTTTGGAAACAAAACGGTAGCAGGAAGTGAAGCTAAATTGCCACGGCAATGATAAACAGGCGTTACGTGTAGACTCTCTTGTGTTACAGACATTACACATTCATTGCAGGATTTAAGACCGTTTATAATTTAATACCATGTCCAGTAAAAATAAGATTTGACATGTTAAAGAGCCATCCACTGGCGATCCGTGGAATCTCGCTCACTCCCGCCCGCAGAAAAGATTTCTGTTGTCCCGCGGGATCACAATCCCAGTGAGGTTCCCTACATGGAGCCTCTATTGTTAACACAACGCAGAAGTGCCTAAATCTGCAGTACCTTGAATGGCCACTTGAGGCTGGCTGCAAAATGAAGGCCCCATAGACTCCCATGTTAAAATGTCAGGCTTTACATCAAACATAAACATGTTTACAGCCTGGATATAAAAACGGTTTTAGTCTCTATAGCTAGTATTCTTGTTCATTCTTGTTCCTATATTTTTAGCAACAGTACAAATGGAGAGCATCAGTAATCCACTATCTGATATCATAACTACAAGAGCATAGCATAGTCAGCTAACATAAGTTGCAGCCAAACTTCACATTTTACGTGTCAAATGTTAGTTTTTTCTTAATTGCTTATTGTTTTCAAAAGCAACTCATGTTTCCTTTACACTTCGGTGGTCATTTTGATTCTAGCTGTAAGATTCCCTTCCAGAAGAAACACCTTAACCTCACATGTGTTTTGCTGCCATCTTGTGGCCATTTGATGCTACTGCATAGGCACTGAACATAATGTTGATACAATTGATAAGTTTGTACAAATAATTAGCTTACTATATGTACATAATGTGTGTGTGCAGCCCGGCCTGGCGTCGCAGATGCTGTCTGCAGCAGAGGAGCGTCCGTGGCTTTGGATCGTCTATGTCCTTAGTGTGGCCCTGCCCCTTGTGTTGATCATCGTCTTCTGCTGCACTGGCAAGGTACTAGCACGCACACATGCACTGGGCGGGGGGCAGACAGCCTCCATATGGTTCTGCGCTGGTGTTCTGGTGTCAGACTGACAGAGCTGTCCCACCTAACGGAGCTCTCTGTCCTCCCACAGAAGAAGACTCCAGTTGCCGCGGCAGCAGACTACAAGAAGACAGACGAGCCCCAGCCCGATGTTAAGGGGGAGGTGGAGGAGGAGGAGGCTGAGGAAGAGAACGCCACTGAAGGTCTGAGCTCTGCCTGACCTCCTGTTTACAGCACTGTGTAATAATAACATACCTCTGTGTGAGGCAGGGCTGTACTGAGCTGTGTGGTTACAAAGGTTGAGCTCAGAGCAGGAGTGGTGATCACAGTCCTTGACGAAAGATAGCGTTGTAGGCTAGCAGGCAACATGGCTGAGGGTTTTCTTTCTACAATATTCTTTTTGAAGCTGCTAAAACAAGGCAGATGTATGTGTATATATGTTATTAAACCTTCAAACATGTATAGCATACAGTATACCGAAAGAACAAGATCATGGGTACAAGCGGCCAAATGGGTTTTCTCAGGAGGGCGGCTGGAGTTTCCCTTAGAGATAGGGTGAGAAACTCAGCTGTCCGTGAGGAACTCGGAGTAGAGCTGCTGCTCCTTTGCGTCGAAATGAGCCTGTTTAGGTGGTACGGGCATCTGGTAAGGATACTGCCTGGGCGCCTCTCTTGGGAGGTGTTCCAGGCACGTCCAGCTGGGAGGAGGCCTCGGGGAAGACCCAGGACCAGGTAGAGGGATTATATCTCCACACTGGCCTGGGAACGTCTCTGGATCCCCCAGTCAGAGCTCAACAAGTCAGCCGCTGATATCGCTGCTCTGTTTAAGGCACAGCTTAAAGGTATAGTCTGCTATTTCAAGTTAAATGTAAGTTAATACAGTAAATTCACCAAATATCTGCTTGCATTTTAGTAGATTAGTGTTCTCTGTGCGCGTTGAATTAATAATCTGATAGTTACACGGCCCTGGCTCCGTAAGTAGGAACATAAACAAAGTGGTGAACACCGTTCGTATCAACAAAGCCGTAGCATTACCCTTTGCTTCACAATGCATTTCCATGTGTGATGCGGCGTCGCGGAGGACCGTGGAGCGATTCTGTTTTGATGTAGTTGGCAAGCGTCCTCCAGAATGACTGACCCTCTCATCGCACGGTGCTGTAGTCCACCTCAGGCCCGTGACACGAGCTAACGGAACACACTGTGCTTACAGCAGAGAAGAGCAAAGAGACAGATCCCCCAGTGGAGGAGGAGGAGGAGGAGGAGGAGGAGGAGGAGGAAGAAGAGAAGGCAGCTGAGAAGGTGAGCAGCAGAATGTCAACAACCGGGGCTTGAAACAGGCTTTCAGCATCAAGTGATTACATGGTTCATCTGTAGCGTTATGTTATTGTGGGCAATATATTGTATAATCTTGTTGGGCTATTTATTCAATAGTGAAATGTGTGTAAAAATACAAACACACACTTATTTCTTTAGTTTGTCTTTTAATCAGTTGTATTAGCGGTTTGCTATTGGTAGCCAATCAGTGTATGTCCTTGTGTTCTGCTAGAAGCTGGAGGATGAAATAATAAGGAGATCTCCCAGGAACAGCAGAGTCAGGAAAGACTGATCCAAGCAGCGACAGCCAGCGCCGCTCTGAACCAACACCTCCTGGTACCCCTACCCACCCACCAGCCCCACTTCTGCCTCCCCTCTAAACACCTTCCTTAACCCCTCTAATCTCACCCCCTCCCGAGGCGATGGAGCTAAGTGGAAGCAGTAAAGCCGTCTTTCATCATGACAGACAGACAGACATGACCGTATTGGACTCCTGAAGATGATTCCAGAAGGATAATGATTGAGTAAGGACTTTACATGAGTGTTGCACCATTCCATAGCAACATGTAATCAGACTGGAACCTGTGCAAGTGTGCTGTTTCTTTGTCCCGTTCCACCTGTTAGAACACTGACCCTCGACAGCCTGCTAAATAACCTACCAACGGCCCAACAAGCCTAGTTACGTTTTTATTATTTTTATAATTAACATACCAATTGTCCAACTAACAAGCCTTGTAAAATCTTTAATTTGTCTCCCAACTGTGCTGCTTAACAACCCTGCTAATGGCTTAAGAGGTTAGTGCTAGCAACAGCTAAACTGACTAGCCTGACCAATACACCATTGTTTAAGATCTAATGAGCAACACTACAACTTGTAGTTTTAGCTAGTCTCCCTTACGCTTCCCTCTCTCTCTATCCCCCGCCTTGATGCTGTGGTGGTATTCAGTCCTCTGTGTGTGTTGGCATGGACATTTGTACATCTATTAGTGTTAACACCTTGATGTGCTGTTGGGTAGGGCTGACATTGAGAGGAGGGCAAACTTAAATGTTTTTGTGTCTATATAACGGAATATTATTTTTCTCTTTTTTTTTTTCTTTCTGTGACGTTTTCTAAAAGTTTATAGTGCGTGTGTGTGTATAGGTGTGTGTACGTCTAAATTGTGCGAAGGAGACAAGGCAGGGAGCAATTGAAGCCGCTGGGGGGGTTTTGCTGGCTGCAGACCTCTAGGTTAAAGGTCAAGGTAGTCGGTGTGTCTTCATGCCTACGTCGGCTCAGCAGTAGCAGGCTAGCTTCGACTTCTAACCAGCTGACACCCATACACACCCCAACTACTTGACTCCATATGCATATTAAGGCACTACGTATGCTAGGCGGTTCTCTGGTGTATTTTTGGCAAAGCTCAAGAGCGCCTAAAGTTAGACATGATGTAGATGTTTGCCCCAGCTTTTGCACATGTCAGGTAATGGAGACTCAGTGGGAACACACAAGCACACACATTAAACAGCTAGACTGCTACTGACTTGATCTGTCACCAGACCTGCTTGTCTCAGTTTGGTCATTTAACATAGTCTACAGGTAATTATGGTAACCAGTCACCATCATGAGATCTGGTTCAATGCTTCTACATCTAACTAATGCTAAATAATGCTGAGTTTTTTGGAAAGATCTGTTCCCTGCCCTATTTCACTTGATAAAAATGTTGTTTTTCATAATCGTGTACAATGCCTGTGCTTGATTGGTCCTCTCCAGAGTAAGCCACCAAGCCGTGTGCTGATTGGGTTGTCATAATCCACATGACAAGCTAATAAATGTTATGGGTGGGGTGGGACGTGTTACTTGGGTAAGATAAAAAGAGGGCGCTCAAAAGATGCCATGTTCCCATGATTTGGCTTTAACCCTGAAGGCAGGAGAATTGGCAGAAGAAGAACGCCGTATGTAATGTCAGGTGACCTTTAACTTCTTATAAGGTACAGACAGACAGGCAAGTTAGTGCTCACTGTAAACTGTTAGTCTTTATTGTTTTCTCAGTTTGGGAGTCTAGAGAACTGTCAGATGTAAGATTTAGTGGTGAAACGTTGACATTCTGAGAATGTGTTTCACACATACGCTCCCCTTTTTTTTTTTTCTTGCCATGTTTTTGTTTTTCTATTTGTTAGGTGCAAAGCTGCCTGGATTTCATATTTCTAGACTTTACTGCACTGTATTAGATCATGACTGCTTTTTATTTCTGATTCAAAAGTTTGTGATTTAACCCTGTACATTATAAGGAGCTGGACTGGTCCCAGTCTGAGCAGCAGAGTGGCTTGGAGGAGATACTGTGATCTTGGGGAGCTGTGTGGTGCATGCAGGCTGATTGTGTGCACCCTACAGTGATCTCTGGACAGACATGCCATTTGTTATGACGATTCAATAAATAATGTTCTAATGGAAACGGAAGTGGTCTGTTTCATTCAGAATTTGCTACCCCAAAAATGAGATATTAGATAATGCAGTCTCATATACATATTGTCTCTGGCCAGACTATTTTGAATCCCTGTGTAAATACGAACTATTTAAATGTTGTTGGATCTCAACCTCGGGGAAGACCCAGGACTGGGTTGAGATTCTTTTTCCGCACTGGCCTGGGAACGCCTCGGGATCCCACAGTCGGAGCTGGTTAAGGAGAGTGTGTGGTCCCCTGCTGGAGCTGCTACCCCTGCGGCCCGACTATGGATAAGGGAATGGGCTGCATTTGTATAGCGCTTTTCTAACCTTTCGGCCACTCGCTTTACAGTATTTTGAATGACGATGGATCTATCTGAGCTATTGCCATGTACATTATCATTATGCATAGTATTAAGTTTTGAGTCAGTTGAGTACTGTAACAAAAATTAAGGAATTACATTTAACAGTCGCATGCAGGGCATTGGCAACTTTCTATTGGTTGTCCTTGTTGGTCATTTTTAGGAGGCTGAACAGCGACATGACTCCTGGTGGTGAGAAAAAAGGAAAAGTTATTTCAAAATGGCGTTGAGGTGCAGTCAGTCCAGTGGAAAACAATAGGAACAGCACACAGGGACACAGGGCTTGTTTCCCACGGATTATTACAGTTTTGTTCAGCGCAGATAGCCCGGTTTGGACAAATGATGATGCTATTCTACGGTGCTAACTGGGAGTAAATAATTTATAACTCGCGGCATCTTGCTATGTTTTAACGCTGTCAAGCTAGCTGCCTGGTTCGCTAATGTAGCTAACTGGAACTACATCCGTAGCTTGTTGCGCAGCGCTCCCCATTGATATGTATGCAGTTCTCGGCTAGCCGCATTGTTAGCAGCTAACAGCTTAAAGCTAGCTGGTGAGAAGCAGTCAGCTGTTTGCTGGATCAGATGCAGTAGGAACAAGACTTGATAAACAGTAAGTCACCCAGCAATATACCGAGTTAGTTCTAATCAACACGGGCAGGTTATTTGATGGTTTAAAATGACAGCTCGGGTTTAGACTTAGTTTTGTTTCGGAGTATGTTTATTCAGTCTGACAAGTTGGAAGGGAGACAAACAGGCTAGCCAACTAGCGCTAGTTCTTAGCTTGGCTAACAGTTCAAAATTAACTTAAGACCAAGTTGATGATCCAACAGATAATATACACCATGTTTAACTTTATTTCAACTGAGGGGTAGGCAGCAACGCCACAAGGTAGATAGTCTAAACGTTCCAGGGCAGTACAACTTGAGGCATTTTGTCCAACTTTGATGTGCTAGTAAAAGAATGTTGAACAGTCCCGAGTTTAGTGAAGGAATGTTAGTTACTGTAGAATCCTTAAACCCAAAGTACCCAATTAACAAACATCCCAGCCAGATTTAGGTTATAGTCAGTGTGTATTCAACGTACATGTTTGTTAATGTTTGGTGGGGTTGATTTCCTACATAGTGGACGACAAATCAGATAGTTAACCATGGGCTTTGTACGGTTGGCCTAATTGAACTGACGAACACGAGAGATTGAATGGATTTGAGGGGGGAATCATCATTTCCAGGGGCTGTAGACTGCTGCCGTGAATCCATTAGCAAGACAAAGCTTGACTATATGAAGCCAGCAGAGTCTTTGTAAAGGGCAGGGGGGTTGTAGACGCCCACACAGAAAAGAAGCAAATTCAGCATTTTATGGACGAAACCTGAGTCTGGAGTTTACAACAGCCCGTATTGATGATGGCGGATTTTGTTCCACCGCGGCACAACGCGGTGATGGAGCGGCTCCGACGGCGGATCGAGCTGTTCCGACGACATCACAACAGCTGCGAGAACCGCTATGAGAGCACGGCCGTGGAACGCCTGGAGCTTGAGCGGCAACAGACCTATGCTCTGCACCAGCGCTGCCTGCAGACCAAAGCCAAGCGCTCAAACAAGCATCGGCAGCCGCAGGCAACAGCCGACCAGGCAGCTCAGAGGGCACCGGGGAATGTGAGCAGCAACGCGGAGCTCGGAGATGGAGGCACAGTCGCGGAGCAAAGCAGAAGCAACACATTGATCGCGGTAAGAACGCAGCATTTTTTTGCAGCGGACATTCTGGTACGGGTCTTTAACGCGCTACTGCACAGTAAGCAATCAGAGCTGGTTCAGAGATGCCATTGCATCCCAGGGATGTATACAGTGGCCACCGGCTACGCAGCGTGACGGTAGATAAGTGTGGACGTTCATCTGCAGTGACCGACTGATCGACAGAAGCAGTCGCTTATGGTCACGCTGTCACATGACCGTGTGAGAGAGAGAGAGCATAATTATAAGAAATTAGGTAAAACTGTGTGTTTGTGTATGTATAATTACACACATTCACACAATACTTCATTTAACAGATGACGGTTTATATTTGATTATTCATCTATCTTTGTGCCTGGGAGCCTAGATGTAGGTGAACAAGTGTGTGCACCTTTTGATAATGTATCAGATTGTGTTCAGTATCAACTGAAGGAATCTGGTGTTCATCGACAGCAAGTGTACTTATTGTGTCCTGTGGACCACACCATTGTAGTGGAGTGATACCAGCAGCCTGCCACTTATATCTGTCTACACAAGTGTACTTATTGTGTCCTGTGGACCACACCATTGTAGTGAAGTGATACCAGCAGCCTGCCACTCATATCTGTCTACACATCGCATAAAGAAATTCCTTCATCTGGACATTCTGGTCCCGATATGATAGCTGACCTTTTGCTTTCAACAGCAGCATTAATAGGCCTAGTAATGTAGTGAAGGAAGAGACGTAATAATAATATTGTACCCTACCTGAAGGTGCTGGTTCCACATTCTTACAAAGATAGCAAGAAATTAATGTATTAGAAAAAATATCAATTTATTTATTTATTTGCTTTAATGCTTATTTGTGACCATTTTATCTGATGTGGTTCAAATAAGTTAGAACTTTTTTGGGCCTGCCAGTCTTTCTCTCCAAGGAGTTCCCATGGTTCTGTAGAATTGGACGTGCACAGTGCAACATGGGTTCTGTCGGTGTGATTCTCCTCTAGTCCTGGACCCAGCAGGTGTCTGAGTTCTGTGTGCAGACTGACCATTTACTACTACTGCCACTCTCGCTCTATCTTTCAGTCTGACCCCTAGTCGCTTCCTGTCACAGGACTTGTGTTTCTCTTTAACGATCGTGTTATCTTGGTGCCCCAGCCTTAATTTCATAGGTGCTGCAGCTGTGTAAACAACCATAGATAGTCCGTTGTCGACTTACGAAACAATAGTTGTTCATATAAATATGCTATAAATCTCTGATAGCTAATAGCTAGCTATATGAAACACATTAGTTCCACACAAATGTCACACACACACGTTGGAAACAACACAAAGCATGCACATTTTATCAGTGCAACAAAATGTTTTGGTATTATTCTGTAGTCTGTGGGCTACATGTGTTTTTGGTTTTTGTCAGCCCCTGACTGTCAGCATGTTAAGGAGTAATTTCCTCTGCTTGTTTCCTGATTGTTGCTCACAATTCTGCTGGGAATACAGTGAGCAGGTTATTGTATCTCACTGGGGTCTGTTTACTATGGCGCTGCAGGCCTTAACAAACCTACTAACAACCCCATTAACACGTTGACTCACCATGGGCGTGGCTGTCCTTAGACTTTAGTTGACCGGAGGCAGAAGCGCTTGGTGAAACGAAAACCACAGCCATGTTTTGGCCTACATTTTAATGTAGTATGCTATCCAGAATGTCATGGAAAATGCAGCCGGAGATATCTAGGCTATGATGGAACATGAAGGTCATCTAGATCTTGGGATGCATGCAGTGTATGTGGCAGCAGACCACACTAAGTGACTCGGGAATCTTAGAAACTTGACACAAAGAAGCATGACTGAGTCATATGGGCACGGCCTGACACATTGTAGATGTGTGTGTGTGTGCGTGCGTTCGTGCGTGCTATACATCTATGCTAGCTATATATGAACCACATGGACCACAACCACAAATCGACCACAGCCACAACATTGAACCACACAACCAGGCACCTCGCCAACCAGTGTCACACCTGGACACATTACATAACAGATAACACTGGTCAAAGAGCACTGGTTGAACCACCAGAGAAGATGGGCAGAACTCAATGGGTGTGGATGCCACCTACTGGCCACATACTGTGTGCGCGATGGCATCACGTGAGACTGTTTTTGGATTGGTGAGCACAGTGCGAGATCTTTTACACTTGTATTAAGGTTAGTTCACAACCTGGGACACAGAAATTGACTGATTTGTGAAGCGAAACTACGTGTGTGTGTGCATGCGTGTGTCAAAGCTAGTGTGTGTCAAAGCTAGTGTGTGTCAAAGCTAGTGTGTGTCAAAGCTAATATTAACTAGCATAAAATTACTGAACCTTTCACAGCTCTCTCAAGTGTGTTTGCTTGTTGTGTTTGTTTAAGGGGCATCTGTTATTTAATCTTTACCCATAATTCCACTGGGTTAGGAATTTGTTAGGCTGGTCTCAACTTAACCAGGAAACCTAACTGTTTGTCTTGTTAAGGTAAGGATAAGATACAGGTTAAGGGTTAGGCATGCAACTACATAAAGGTATAAGCTTAAGCGATTGTAATTGCTAATACAGTTTTTGTCAAATTCAGCAAACCTTCTCTTGTTCCACTAGCCGCCCATTCTGTGCACGTACACTGAGAAATGGCTCTGTGCATCATGGGAACATAAAGTGGTGCAGACCGCACCACACACACAACACTATCCTCGTCTTGACAGCGCATGTCCAAACAAGCTTTCGCCAGCGTTGCTGACTCCACCTTTACGACTGTGGTTAATAGAGATCTAGGTGAAGAATGTATGTGGGATGGCTTGTCAGGAACAAACATCAGGGCTACATGTCCTAAGATGTGGTCCTATGCTCCATCTTCCCACAAGGCAGGGTCATTCTGGCTAACGTCGTGCTCAAATCAAACCCGTATCACTCTGCGGTCCTCTTCCGCGGCGCTGCCTCACACATGGAAATGTGTTGTGAAGCAAAGCGTAGTGCTACGACTTTGTTGACGTGAGAGGTGTTCGCCACTTTATATTTATGATCCTATTTACGGAGCCAGAGCTGTGTAGAACTATCTGACTTATTTTTTTTTTTTTTAACACGCACAGAACGGTAAGCTAGCGAAATGCGAGAAGATATTTGTTGAATTTGACAAAGTGTATTAGCTTACATTTATCTGACAATAGCTGACTATACCTTGAAACATCACCATGAGAACTGTGCACTAGAGAGAACGCTAAAGGGAGGGATTATAATATGGTTCCTCCCAGCTTTGAAGACCTGCTAGGTCAGAAAGGAATTCAGGCCGCTACCCTCCTCCACACACACACACACTTTTGTTGTGTCTCTGCCCAGGTCTATAGACATGCTAATCAGCCAGCTAATGCCTCTACACTGTGTGTCGGGATACTGTGGAGTTACTTACCAGTTCCCCTCGGGCTGGGGAGAGACGTACCCTCTACACACGCCAGTATGAAGTATAAGCTTTTGTGTATAGAGTATTATATAACCTGTGTGTTGCATACAGTAGTTCTTTAAAGGAGTTTAAAGTAAGCTGTTTGTCGTATACCAACTAGTTTCCTAGTTGTTGTTGTTTTTTGTCAAATACACAAAGCAGACCCTGTGAATGGCAGGTACTAGGCCTAATGAAACGTTTTGTTGTAGTGCAGACACAAGACAATCTTGCATGCCCTGGGAAGAAGCAAGACACATGAACAAGGAGACTTACATGATGCAGGACTACAGAGCTGTTGCGCATACTAATTCTGTATTAGGCTAACTAGGCTGGTTGCAACTTGCAGACAAGTACTACCATTTTTAAGGTTCACTTCTCGTGTTAGCAGCGTACCTTTTTTAAGGGCAGCGTAAGTGGATACTTTTTGGTTGTCATTGTCAACATATTAGTCTATAACAGTGTTTCCCAACCCTGGTCCTCGGGGAACACTGCCCTGCATGTTTTAGATGTCTCCCTGCTCCAACACAGCTG
>JAODUH010017653.1:0-26479 GCA_027564835.1 Typhlichthys subterraneus | reverse complement strand
TGACATAATACATAATAATGGTAACTGACAACAAACTAAACATAAGCCACGTATACAACATATACCCTCCTCCACACACGTGCAGTGACTGACATAATACATAATAATGGTAACTGACAACAAACTAAACATAAACCATGTATACAACATATACCCTCCTCCACACACGTGGAGTGACTGACATAATACATAATAATGGTATGTGTGTGTGTGTGTGCTGCATAACACACTGGTGAGAATGAATGGTAGGGGGCGTGCCGCCCGTCATGCGCAGCTTCCCGTTGCATCTGCATTGTGCAGTGTAAGCATAATAGTAGGCAGGTTTTAGCCAGTTATGTAGAATCATGAAGGTATTATTAATGACAAACAGTCATGTGAGCAACAAGTTATTAATACAACGTTGTAACAGTTGGATCAATGTCATGATTGGGAATGTGTGTCTGTGTAAAAGGTCTTCTTTTCCATTATTATTTGTAGTGCATTTCTACTTCTACAATATATTTCCATGGCGTTCTCTGTAAGAAATATGAGGCTATATGCTATAAGATTATAGGGCATGTCAGTAGAAACACCTTTTTACTGAAAGCATACCGAACCATAATGTCTAATCTGTGGTATAAACCGAACCGTGACTTCAGTGTACCGTTACACCTAGGGCTGGAAAATAATTCAATATCAATATATACCGCGATATAAACTTTTTCAATAACGGTGATATGACTTTTAAACTAATTTCCGGTATTTCGATAAGCTATACATTTGTCACTGAATGACGGGCGCAGCAGTCAGCTTGCAGGGCTTTTACTGTGCGACCATTTTACTCGCAAAAGTGACTACAAATCTTGGTGTGCAAACATGAAAAGATATTTAGACCCACTTTGTGCAAGTGACTTCTAGCCACTATGTTCGCAAAAAAAATACAATAAGCCGTAGCAAATCTAGTTCAGCAGATATTTTATGATAGGTCAAATCTGATAATGTAGGTCTAATATTCTCTCCTTTGTCAAAAACCAAGCCATTCAGACATAATACTATAGAGATTAACATACAATGAAAACAAAATACTAAAGGTAAATAATTGCATAACGGTTATGCTTGGTTTGAATTTCGACTTTGCTCCCATATTTTTGGCGCTCCTAAATGTTTTAACTTAGGAGCACGTATGCCCTTTGGGAATAAAGTCAGTATAGCCCTGCCAGCTGTATTCAAGGTGAACAGAATAGAAACTACATGCGTGGTGACTTGCACTACAGCCAGTGCAAAGCAGTATGGGCTGTTTTCAGGTGCCAAATCATTTTATTCTGTAATGTCTTCTGTGGAACCTCTAATTCATGGGACCACAATGCTAGTCACACACACAGAATGTTACTGACACTTGATAAAAAGGTGAACATAAATTTTTAATGTTTTCATATTTTTAATTTCTAAAGTTTTATAGTTTCATAGGAGGTTTCATAGACTTGGCAAATGCATTTTTCAGAAGATTTTAAGTACTCCGTTGTGGGTGTTCTTAGCAGATATTCTGAGTCTTTTATTGTTCATATCAGAATTATACCATATCGACCGAAATTATGAAGTATATCGTGATATAAATTTTGGCCATATCGTCCAGCCCTAGTTACACCCCGTGTATGTATGTAGTACTCATGGCAGTACCCTGCTCATACACCATGTATGTATGCATGTATGTATGCATGTAACACTCATGGCAGTAACCTGCTCATACACCTCTACCGTACGTATGTATGTATGTATGCATGTATGTAGCACTCATGGCAGTACCCTGCCCACACCACTACCTTATAGGTGACGTCTAGGAGTGCGTAGCAGGGCTTCAGGGAGTCCACATCTACTGGGACCAGCAGGCGGGGCTCAGCAGCAAGGACCACCAGGTGACGCAGGGCCTGAAGATGGTAGCTGCACCCAAACGCATTGATGTGTGTATATACGGTATACTGTTATGTACTGGTACACTAGTAAAACACAGTCATGTGTATATACGGTATACTGTTATGTACTGGTACACTAGTAAAACAGTCATGTGTATATATACTGTATACTGTTATGTACTGGAACATTAGTAAAACACAGTCGTGTATACTGTTACGTACTGGTACACTAGTAAAACACAGTCATGTGTATATACAGTATACAGTATGTACTGGTACACTAGTAAAAAGCAGTATTGTGTATTTATTGGCCAGAGCTCTGATATCACTGGTCCCTGTAATCAATGGGCTCTGTTTTGCATCCAACACAATGGTGGTGCAGCTTCTGCTGATAATAGTCATTTAACAACACTAATTATATGTTTAATAATGACTAGATCTTGCCAGCACACATCCACTTTTATATATTTGTATTATTCTTTGGAAGTGGCAGAAATGTAAATGTTCTAATGCAATCAATATTCAAGAGTTCCAATGGCTTCAGAGAGATTCATGTCCCGGGATACAGTAACCATGGAAGCACTGTGTGTGCACATACATACCGGTTGTCTGTGCTGTGTGCAGGGAAGTGAGGGTACAAGGCACACAGCAGGGCAGCAATGGCAGAGTTGGATGTGCTCAAAGTGAACCTAAAGCAGGACAGTAAACTACATTAAAACCAGGGCTCAGGTACGGAAAATATACACACACACATCCATACCTATTCCACTGCATGGTACCTACCGACTCAAAAACATTTCAGTTTTCCATCAAGTTAAAGTTGAAAAAGTGAAAGTGACTACAGTGCTACAAAACACCACAACAGTGATTCAAACAGCGGTGTCGCTATGACGACCAACTAATTGCGGGGGTAATATCTGCAGTGGAACACAAAGTACCTGGTAAGGCAAGAGAGTAGTGTTGAGTGGAGCCGGTACCGTGAGGTGGAAGAGGTCAATATTACAGTGCACCACTACTGGAATAACTCATGTCAGTTCATTGACTAATGAACTGCTTCTTATACCAACATTTGGATAATGTAAATGCTAATGACTAACATGTGAATAACCACACATAAATGCACATACGATTGTGAATTTTGCCATCTTATTAGCCAGATTGAAAAATAAAAAGCACAGATTTGCGGCGTCACACACAAGAGGAGTAAACGCATGCACACACAGCACCCACACGCCCACTGTACATAGCACAAAGTGTGCCTTTCTAGAAGGGGCTTTTCTCCAAATCATGAACAATACAATTAGCTCTTTCTAAAAACAGGTGTGCATTGCTATTAAGTCAACATCATTGTTGACCATTAAAGAGCATCTTAAACATAATAGTCTTTGCCACAGTGTCTACTCCAGCTAATTAAGGCCATTACAACAATCTGATTCAGACATTCATGGCATTTTGGAGTGGGAAGGTCATTAACCAGAGGCTTTAACAGGGGTGCACTGAGGTGGATTGAAGGTTTTCATTTAAAATGGCAATTTGATGCATTTCTAAGAAAGAGAACTGAAACTGATGCATTGTTGTGTAATATATTAAAACATACATTTATTATGTCCACAAAAGCATTCAATGAAAAAACTCTATGCACTAATAATTCAATACAATTTCAAAGACGGATACATAGTGTTGCGAATATCAGATACATACTGACTTCTTGTGTAAAAAGAATAGAGTGGTTCCTAGAGTGAGTGTTAGGACACACTGGCAGTTACGCAACGCTTTAGAGGGAGTAGCAAAACCATGTCAAAATTCTAATATCAACTTTTTGAAAACTGTTTTCACAGCATGAGTAGTAGTGTCAGGGACCACCCCTTTGTTAATTCAGTTTCCAGGCAAACAGCTATTCAGTACAGATAACTTATGGAAACATAGGAAACAATATTACACCAATCTTCCTTCCAACACATGTTTCTAACAGTGTAGGGCTGCCCCTTGAAATTAGACTGAGATTGTTCAAGTCAAGCAGTAGGTTTTTTTAATTCCCTTCCCATGTTACAATAACAGAACACAGATATAATAAAATTCAAATAAGGAATTATAAATAAGACGTCATCAGAAACCAATGGTATAGTTATATAGTTATAGTTCTAGGCTCCGCTACAGTACGCAGACTACTGCATGACTGTGTTGCGTTTGACTGTTAATCTGATCAACATCCTCACTGAAGCTCACGTCAGTGTTTTTTATGATTGCCAGATAGTCTAACCTAGGCTATGAGAAAAAAAAAGGAACGAATCATCAATCGAATCATCGTATTGAACAGCCAAATACGATTCGACTGACAAAATCCTAAATCGGGGCAGACCTACAACAGTGGCACTACCATTATAAAGGCCGATGTGTTGTCGCTAGCTAAAAACAAAAAAATTCCCTTCTTGTTTCTCGACAAATGAGACAACTGGATAAAAATAGTTATTAAGCAACTGTGAAAAACATAAAAAGGTAGATGAAAGGGGATAGAAGCAAGAGACACAGAAAGAGGCAGAAATAGAGATAAAAGGCAAAACATATGACAACAAAATGCCGCAAAAGTATACATGAAAGAATTGTGAATGAATAAGGGTTGAGAGAGGGAGCAAGGCTACAATAGAAAACCCCGAACTGGGAGAGAATGAGCCCGTGACACAATAAACACGCCATTATGTTTCCCCGCACCACCTCTGACTTCAACACACTCGTGTTTATAATATATGGGAGGGGAGGGGGGGTTTAGCTAAAAGCTGTTCATCAAATAAAGCAACAATGCAGGCCATTTAAACCCAAGCCCCGTAGTCTGCGTGGGCTCACAATTGGCAGGTTGAAACTCCAACGTGGCCAGGATCAAATGAAAAGGCTGGCTGAAGAGACATTTGGAAAACATAATGACTTTGCAGGCCTCATTGTTCCTCATCTAAGTACACATACCCAGCACAGGAGTCACTTCAAACCAGTTGATGTGCACAGTATGTGTGTCTCTCATCCATATCAGTGTTGTATATGTTCACACTGTGTGTGTGTACCTGCACTGCTCCATCAACTGTACTAATCACATAGAAGGACATGTATTATGTGTGTGCACATTTGTTTGATCTATGCCTTCACCACTGAATACAGTAACATGCCTCTCTGTGTGTGTGTGCTAGGGCTGGGCGATATAGACCAAAAATAATATCCCGATATATTTAGGTTGAATACCGATACGCATCGCTATTTTCTATAAAGTGCGCTAAATCTTCAGGCAGTTAGAAAAAAACAGGAAACCCGACAGAAATGTGACATTTTTCATTTTTAGCAACATTAATTGACATATGTGAGCATTCTCTGGTGACTCCGCCCCTTTGACACTCTGAACGCACTAAGTGCAGGCATGGAGGGAGAGACGAACAAATTGAAAAAGTCATGAATAAATGCATAATAGAACTATATCGATATAAACGATATTGTCTAATTTTATATCTCTTTTGAAAAAATTCCAATATATACCGGTATATCGCCCAGCCCTAGTGTGTGTGTGTGTGTGTGTGTGTGCGCGTGCACATCTCACCGTCCTCCCCCCAGGAACAGCAGGCCCAGAGCCATGTGGTGAGCCATGTGGAAGCCGTAGTTCATCTCCCCGCTGGTGCGCTTGTGGAGGAACCTGCACAGCTGCAGCACCTTGAGGTTGCCAGAGCCAGACATCACCATGGAGAGAGACAGCAGCACCATAGACAGGCAGGTCTGCAGGTTGTAGTGGCCTGTCTGGCTCACAGGATCAGGAGGGGAGACAGACAGACGCGAACACACTGTATGTACTGCATGTTACATGTTAGACGCTCTTCTGCACACTATTCCCTTAAAGCGTGCATATTTCTCACCATCACCTTCGTGTCAGCTTAAACCAGTCTGTCTAGTCTTGCCGTTTTCACCCACACACACACACACACACACACACACACACACACACACACACACAACGCTCACACCATGTTTATCACGTTCTCTGTAAACTATCCCGGGAGATCAGCCGTTTGTGATATACACATTCCACATTGAAAGTCACTTTAGATCATATTTCTCCCCCACATCGGGTTGCTGCCATGTGATTGGCTGATTAAGTATTTACATTTACAAACAGGCAGACCACAGATGTCCAATACAAACAACATGTGCACGCGCGTTACAGCCAGCAAGTTAACAATCTGTGCTCACCATGGCAACCGTAGCGGAGGTAAGACACTTCATGAAGTTCCGGGCAAACTTGTACAGACAGTCGAATGCGTCAGAGTTGGCGGAGCCGGCGAAGCGGAACCCCACGGCCATGCAGGCACCGGCTATGATGTAGTCATGAGCTTGTCTAGAGGCACCACACACATAGCCCTTATTACACACATCGGACATATAATAATAATAATAATAATAATAGCAGCTTCCATTTATTAATTTGCCTGTGGATGTCAATGGAACACTTTATTGTCACAGAAATGTCCCCTTATGTTCTAGTTAAGACTTTAAATGTGCTTTACTCACGCTAAGGTTTCCATGTTCATATCTTCTGACATCGCTGTGTTGCCGATATTCTCCTGGATGATCTGCAAATAGAACTAGATTACCTATACCACATAACCCTGGGAGAGTCAGATGCCTCCCACTTTGCTGGAAAGGTCACGGTGACTTTGAGCCCAAACAGGTAAGAGCAGAGGTGTGTGTGTGTGTGTGTGTGGGGACCTCTATGACACTTTTACCTGAGGCACGTTGCTGCTAACCCACTCAGCATCAGGCAGAATATCATCCCACATGATGATGCACCTAGCTAGAGTCTGACAGAGAGCGAGAGAGAGAGAGAGAGAGAAAAGAAGAAGGCACATTGGAGGTGAGCTGAGAAAGAACACATGCACGCACGCAGGCACACAAACACACACACACACACTCACCCTCAGCAGCAGAAACTCAGGCTTGATGAAGTCCAAAAGGAACATGGTGTCTGGAGCCTTTAGCCAATCAGCTATTGACCTGGTGACAGACCCAAGAAGTGACAAGAAGGTGTTAATACTGTCCTTATGCAGGCCACCAACCAATGGGAAGGTAGCATATAATGAGCTACAGTATGAAGAACATAGAAAACTTCTGGATCAATAGCAGAAGAGAACTAGGCCTTGAAGAGGGCAGAATGACGTCCTGAAATGACAGGACCTGGGGTGAGACTTCTTAACAGCAAAGTGGCTATGGTCACCCAGAAGATGTGCAATAAAGATATATCCTTGTCTACTCTCAGGGGTTATGTTAATATAAAGCCTAGCCCCATGTTCCATAAAAGACCACAGCAATAGATAGGAAGTACTCATGGCAACAACAACTGTTAAAGGCCAACTGCAACTTCAAGCTCAATCAAAACAGTATCGCTCTGCTGATCTGTGCTCACCTGTTGTTAGTCTTGAGGTAGATCATAGCCAGGGCCAGCGTTGCCCCTGGACATGTCACATCTACGTTGATGGTGTCACCTTCCTGAACACAGAGGACGTCTTGCATCATCAACATGGTTTCGTTTCATCGTTTTTTTTTACGGGATGCAGCATTTGCATTTTACTTGGCGATTCCAATTGCCTTCTTCTTTTATTTAATGTTTTATAGCAGAGAAGCGTGGATATTTAGTTTGAAATGTACTCATTTGGTCATTCTTCACAGAGCCACTTACCAGCAGCAAACGGTGCTTTTGAACACTTTTACCGAGGTAAAAATATCTACGTTCAATATCATTTTTTTTTTTAAGTACGTTTAACTTTCTAACGTGTTCCTCGCCCAAAAAAGCAAAAATGACCAACTTCAAACAGGCAGCGCTTCCTTAATTATTTAGTTTTAATTACTTACTTTAATAACATAACAATGAAATTACAGATGTGTTACAACAATAAAGTTAATATTAGTCAGTAAAGACCTCTGGTCTTCAAGTAGGAATACTCAGGGAGGAAAGGTGTTTATCAACCAGGGCCCCAACAAGCCTGGTTTGTTACTGCTGGCAGGGCGGTGCGATAGACTGTGTGTGTCTACCTTGATTTGGTAGCTGGGAGACTTGTGTTTCTCCCTGCTGGCACCTGCTTGGGCTCTGCGGTGGCCCCCGACCATGTACTGGTAGAGCTGCTCTGGGACGTTGAGGTCTGTCATGCCAATCAGGTTACTGCCATGCTGTGTGTGTGTGTGTGGGGGGGGGTGGGGGACAACATGTGACTATTGATCGCCTTGACACAATCATAAACTAGAAAATGTACTACACATCTTGTGTGTATGTGTTTGCGTGTAACTCACCCCTAGGCACACCATGCCCAGAGCCAGCCCAGAAGCCAGTGAGTAGGATTCTCTGTCAGTGCAGTACTCCATCTCTGGGCCAGGAGGTCGACCTTAAACACACACACAGTTTAGATGTTTGTCTGTCAGTTTGTCTAGATTAGCAAACTGCTAAATGAAAACTCACAGAATAGAATATATACACCTCCATGAAGTTGGCACCGCATATGAAAAGAATGTGAATATGAATACAAGTATTTAGGTTTGTTGGTGCATCGATTGTGCACGCAAAAGAAAAATGTGTGCTCTAACCGTTTCACAGAAATTAAACATGTTTCTTTACAATGGTGTGACGTCCTCAGCATAACATTGATGTTAATATTAACTTCTCACGTTTGTTGTTGCATCATCTGTGCACGGTTGTGCAAACAAAAACATTTGTGCTTGATTATTAGTATTATTGAGGTTTATTTGACGTCATCGTCCATTCATTTGCCTTGCGCTGGAATGGGCCAAATCGCTCATAGGTTTAACATGTAACTGTTTGCGTGCTCAAACGATACACAATGCTTGCATATACATTCTTGTCATATTGGGTGCCAACTTCACGGAGGTAGAGTGTATGCAATGTGCTTTCACGGCATACTTGCACTTGTTATGGTGTCAGCCATTGTATGCTGCTGTCAGGACTGTAACACGACAGTAGCAAGTCTTTCACATGCAAACACAATGTGCTAACTAACATACTCTCTCTCACACCCACGCACCTATTTCAGCGAGTAGGACCTCAGCATTGTGTCTATGCCCTGTTCCCTGGTACACCAGACCAATACCAACCACAGCAGCTACCTGTGTGGTGATGGAAAAGAGCAGGGCAGTCACTTCACACAGCATGTCTCCTCCACACAGTGCTGCAGCACCGCCTGTCCCCTTTACATTTTGCAGTGTACTGTGCACAATGAAGCAAGACGCACGGCGCGCCGGCAACGTGCTAAAGCGGCCGCGCGAGCGCAAGCTAACGCTACCTGCACATTGTGTGGAACATCTAGCTCCGTGGACGTGGGCGGGAGCAGGGCAGGGATGTGTATGCTGAGCAGGCGTGTGATTGACATGTCCATGGTGCCCAGCTTGGCGGAGGACACGCCCAGTAGGAGGCCGATGCTGGTCATCTCGTGGCCCTGACGGCGGCAGAGGGAGCACACTGTGTTAAGACGCTAATGCTGTACATGCTACAGCTACATGACGTGTGCTTCTTTCTGCTGGGGGGCGGGGACACAGCTCTACACATAGCACTGACACGGCCCCATTGAGCTCCCCCAGTCAGGTTACATTAACTATTGAGTCTCATAGGGAATTGAACCCCTTACCCTGACAGTGTTGGTGCCTGGCTCCACCTGTTACGTGCCTGCACATTCTTTCTGTACTGAAAGAACCCAAGGGAGGGCTTTTACACTGACACAGAATACCATTTCACATATGCTCTGAAAAGGCCCACCCTGGTATTGTCAATGCGGTTTAGTTGTCAATGACAACTAAACTGTTTTATTTCAGGGAAATACACATTTCTGTAAATACCGAAAACAGATACAGCTGTAAATGGCACACTGTGGTTTCAGAATGCCATTCATTCGCTCCGATTACCCGAACAGTACACGTAATATTGAAACCACCACCAAATGTATGGTCATACAATCATAACCAACATTTTGTCCTACTCGTATATTTTATTTTTAGATTAAAATATAAGAATATTGTCAATGTGCACAAGTTTCACCCACACGGTATATATTGAGTAGTTGGTGGAGTAGGAAGAAATGGCTTTGTGTGGCTTTAAATACAAATGTGCTCTGGGAGGGAGGGGAAACAGACATCTCTCATTAGACCCTTGTACACAGAGTTCAAACTAAGTGCAGTATGTGAGTGACACACTCTCTAGAATAGATCAGTGTCTGAGGACATTTTCTATTACAATTGTAATTATATTTGCATCTTTAAAAACATACAGAAACATAGACCAAGTATGTATCAAACTGTGACTGTATCGCACGACTGCAGTCCTGTTTCTGTATGAAATAACTTGTCTGGAGAGATATAGATTAGTCTAGTGGAATCATGAAGGATTTCATGTAGGAACTGATGTTTATATTTGCAAAGCAAAGTAGAGGACAAAAGTGCAGAAATGTGCAAATGCTCGGTGTGCAACCGCTGTCAGAGTGAGCAGTTTCACTATGACATACGACCACTGGTCTCATTTCCAATCTTCTGTCTCAATGCAATCGTGTATTTGTGAGTGCATGTCACCCGTGTTGACATACGTGTATAAAGCCTTGCTACATACAGTGTATCCAGCATCAAGTGTGTACACATTAGGGATGCACTGATATACTGGATATGGATGTATCTATTAGAGAAGATCCAACAGGTGGTGCCTTTGACACATAATGACATGGCTGGTATTTCCTAAGAAGGCAACGAGTGCTGTGCACACACGTGGTGTGTTTTCAGAGGAAGGTGTGTCGGAGTATTTCACCAGCATTGCTAACAGCAACATCAGCTATGGGCCAATTGTTATTTAAAACGTCCGTACCAGCCCAGAATGTCACAATCCCTAGTACAAGCAATCAGTGGGAGAAGAACAATCAAACAAAGCTGTGCGTTGCTGTGGTGGATGTCCCATCACGTGTACCTTGGTGAGGTAGTCGTGTATGTTGAGCGTGGCTAGCTTGGTCAGCTGACCGTTCAGACCCAGGGCCATGAGGAAGCCCGCGTACTCATTGGCCAGCTCAGGGCTCTTGGGCTTGTTGTAGGCTATCCAGGCCGAATCCACCTTTTAAAACAAACACACAGCCCGTTAATCTGTAGGCACGAGCGCACTCACACGCTGACGCACACACACACACACCTGTGAGGCAGGGGCTATTTTCAGTCCAGCAGCGACTCCATTGTGGAAGCTGGACCAGCTGGTCATGTTGGGGGGCACGTCGATGTTGCCACTGTTGAGGTCCACCATGGTGTTCCTGGGAGGGGCTCGGCCTGGACACACACAAAGAACATGAGCCATGCCTGCATAGTGTACTTGACTGTCTTACATACATTATGACTAATTAGCTCTTCCTATTCACATTCAGCCAGACAACGTTCAGTACGTACAATGGATTTGTATGTAGATCTGTCATGTCCCTATGCCATCTTGCTACTACAGATTTATATTTAACCTGCTTAATTCAAATCAGGTACGTCAACGGACACACATGGTTGGAATGCCTGCTGTATCATTGAGCAGGGTACTGTTAGGATACTGCAGGACCTCCCAGGGATGAGAACCACATCACCTGTAAGGTTTAGCTTGGGCACAGGCAGGGGTTCAGTCAGCACAGGGTGGTAAGAGAAGAGAGTGAAGAGCCCGCGGCCCACTGGAAGAGCCATGGTCCTCTGACACAACTGGAGGAGCCTGAGAGAGAGAGCGAGAGAGAGAGAAAGAGAGAATAGAATAATACATAATTGGCTGATTAGTGATCATCATCATTTGTATTTCCTTTTTGCATCAGCTAATGGGGATCTTATTAAAATAAAAAATGAACTGAGGACTGGAGCATTCAGTCGACAGGGCATATAAACAAAACAAAAAAATTTTTAGTTTGAAAGATCGTTTTGTTAACACAAACACACTAGAAACAAAAGAATACTACATATACAAACAAAAAAAGTTAAAAAGACAAATATAGTTGGGGGGAAAACAGCAATTACAGATTTATAGCTAAATGACTGTAAAATGCTAATAACTGTTTTTCACAGGAGGAGGGGAATCCTCCAACATCATGTTTGTTGTCAAACAAGATGAAACGCACACAGGACCCTCACTTGTTTTCTTTCTCCTCGATATACTCGTGGTCGGAGACTTCTGGAAGCTGGACCACGCTGACGCGGACAGGCCTGGAGCTCTGCAGGAGCCTCCGGACCTCCTGGACCCTCAGGTCCTGACTCCATATTAGTCCCGTCACCTGGAAAGGAGACAGAGAAGAGGAGTTGAGAGCAGGGCTTCTCTGTGCAGCCAGATTGATAATGACACCATGTCCCTTGACCCTGACGTCTGTTACCTCCTGGATGATGTCAGACATCCCATCCTCTTCCTCATCTGCCTCAGTGGTGGTGGGAGGCTCCAAAGATATGCCTGAACTTACAGACTGGACCCACACACAGATTAATACAAGTCAGTGAGATATACAGTAAACCCTACCGACTTTTAACTGCTCTTACAGTTGAATAAAACTATTAATTTCACGTAAATTCACATAGTGTTCATTTGAACCATTGGCTTCGGGGTAAGGGTTTGAAATAAAAGATTAAGATAATTTCTTAACTATCATATATATACTCTGCCCCCCCACTGGACAGTAAATATATGTATATTTATTATCATATTTCCGGAACCTCTGTGAATCACATACTAATCTATCTATTTATCCTGCATCTCTGCTTGTTAAAACATTATATTCTAACTCACAGCTTTGCCCTTGGTCAGATTCATCTTGTGGGCCTGTTTGGTCAGGTCCTGACGGCCAATCAAGAGACAAACCTCCTCCGACCAATCAGAGCACGGCTGCTCTCGGCAGCGGTAAATGGCCTCTCTGATTGGAAGAGCAACACCAAAGGGGACTGACTCTAGATCTTTTAGTGTGAAATCTAGTACAATAAAGTGAGAGAAAAAAGAGAATTAACTGAAACATAGTGTGATTAATTTAAAAGAAACACTGATTGAATATAGTAATGAATCATACTTTCTGATGTAAGCCAGACCACCAGCTTCTCAGCCAGACTTTCATTGGATAAATCCATGTTTACCATGCTTTGTCTACAATAAACACAAACTGAATATTATTTATGGACTGTGTAATTAATTAAATATTTAAACAAAGGTTTCTCAAGGTAGGATTGACCCGATTAATATGCAATATTTTGCACTTTAAATAAACTACAACACACAAAGCCTTTACAGGAAACTTATATTGGTATTTTTTTGCACATGTTCAAATCAGGAATAACAAGCATTTAGATAACTAGGATTATCTATTTTAAAAAGGAGAACAAAATAAAGAACATTGTGGAAATTAAAATAGAAACTATGAAAAATGATCCCAGTAACTATTAACTTTAAAAGGTGGCGTGCTTGGGTGTCTTTATATCGCAGTTAGAAACTGTGGCATGTGGTGGTTCTCTCACCTTCTACTTGACGGTTCACTCAAACAAGACTTTTGACCTGGGAGAGAAATCAAGATGTTTAAGAAATTCACATTGCACAGCAAGCTACTTGTAACTGTGAAAGATTATCACAATTACACTGTGCATGCATGATGCACTCTGTATGAATTGTATGCTGTACTGTACTGCATGGGGATAGTTATTTAACAATATCTATTCGCATCTTCAGCTCACTCATTATCACTACTGATTAGTAGCTCATAGTAACCCACCATTGACTGGACAACACTATGGAATAAGCTGTGTATGATGGATTGGAAACTTTTGTGCACTTTGGCCCAACAAGTATGAAACATTAATATGAAACGGGCCCAGCCAGGATTGCGGTTTGGCTGCTGCTTTCTACTATAGGTGGTCATCTTCATCTGCATAAAACCCACCTATATTCTCTCTCTCACCTAGATCCTCCTGCTTCCCTGTGTCACTGGGCTGGTGGTCAAATGTGTTTAAACATAGACACACAGCTGCACAGTAGACATGGAGTCATTTGATCTAATGGTAGTCACGATAACAACACAGATACACACACACACACTTACCTGCCGATAGCTTGCTCAGGTATCTAAACGCGTCAGTGGATGTAGCATTCTCATCTCCAACTATATAGAGAGCATAGCTCTGTGAGGCACACGAAAGAGACAGAGATACAGCAGGTGTGTGAGCATCGCCTAATGAATGGATGAAGACATACCTCTAGAAAACTAAACTAAATGTGCATGATTTTACATTCGACAGCAGTTGTCAACACAGACTACAAAACTTTGGAAAATAGTAATGCAACATTTTAAAGCGGCTGGATATTGTCAACAAAACAGTGAATGCCAATGCCTAGGCTATTGTGTTGTCATTGTCTTATTAGTCTGATTTAATATCCTGTGCTGTCAGTGACGATGGCACAAACACACAAGCGACCTCTCCAGACTGCCACTGACTGGTACGTCATGAACTGACAAGTAAGACACGCCAAAGCAGATCAGACAAACTTCTGGCTGTTCTGTTTTCCTCAATGTGAGACGAGTGTATTCACGTGGTGACTTTTGATACGTCTCTGTGTTTACATGCTCAACAGCGGCTCATTGCATCACTGGGAATCTATAGGTCACTTGTCTGCCTGCATGTCTTACAGCCTATGTCACCTCCCTCTTTATCTTGAGGAGCACTGGAAGGTTGCAGACTGGCTAAATTAAGGTTAACTCAAACAAAAGGGCATGCTGAGTGACATCAGTAAGATGCACGTGCGCACACACGCACACATGCTCCCTCCTTTGACCCAATTGCAATTAATGTCAATGAGGAAATGAAAGCAGACACAGGCATTTTACGCACAGAGCTCATCCAGACATGTCTCAATCATTGCCCCCATTATGCCGCATGTATCCTCTAATAAGATGGTAGGCGCACGCACACACACACACACACACACACAAGCACTTCATGTGGGGAATGGTAAGACCCCCTGATGTGAGGGGGTCTTGCGTAAGGTGAGGTGTGTGTGCTACATATTGATCACGATGCCGAGCGAGCTTGTGGTTTGGTTCACTAGGCACAAGGAAAAGGCACATGTATACCCACAATGCATCATTACGGGTATAATGCCCGAGTCTAGATGTAATGACGACCCATCAGGATACATTGGGTTTGTCAACATCAGGTGATACTACATAATCTGCTCAGTCGATTAATATATCCCTCCATCTAAGTGACAACTGGGTGACTAGTCGTTACCAGGACCAGCAGCCTTGTCCTCTGACAGATGCCCGGCAGGAAGGGAAAGGGCGGGACTTCCTCTCCTCTCAGGCAGCTGCTGAGCCAGCCGAACACGCTGGGGGGCTTGGCCCTCAGCAGCGACAGGCGCTGCATCTGGCCAATCTCGGCTGAGAGTACATATAAAGACATGTTCAAATCATTCTAGTGTGATTTCATAGATGGGGAAGAGGCTTGTCATGTTGTGAGGACATAACCCAAGAGAGTTGTGTCCTCACAACATTTGTGTGAGTTTTGCAGTATGGTGCGAGAGTGTCGCTTTAAACAAAAAGCAGTGACTGCAGCACATCACAGCTTAAGATCAAAATGCAACAAAACAACTGTTTCATTGACTCGTGACTCTTTAGGCTAGGGGCCAGGCTCCAGCACAATGCTAATACTTTAAAATGTGCTGTGCAACAAACTACACAAAATGGCACGTCTCTTGACAGAGTGGCGTTATTAGTAAGCAGTCTCACCCTGGTCTAAGTAGCATGTCTCTGTAAAGCTGCTGATTAATGAAGGGTAGTCTCTCCAGTAGAGATCAACATAATGCTTCAACTGGAGGTCCCTGCAAAGAGAGAGAGTGGGAAACAGAGAGAGAAATAAAGACATAGAGAAACCAAGAACACTGGAAAGTGTTCATGTTATAACATGACACCAAGTCACTTCTGAAACCAATACCGACGACAGTCATTTGGTGCCATTGTCTTCTGAATGCTGCTAGTCAGATCATACACTGTCAAGTAATATAACAGGCAGTCCTGGGAGAGACCAGGCTCTACCTCTAAAATTCACTTACCCCTTAATCCAATCTAATATGGCTGCATTTCCTGGCATTTAGCTTGCAGCATTTTATTTCTAGCAATTAAGATACTAGCTTGAACTAATTAGTGATAGTCAGACATTGCCATGCATTCTGCTGGAGCTCAGTTAAAATCAATAGTTTTATTCCCACTGCCTAGTCCAAAACATCCCCCACATATATCAATGATCCATATATGTGTGCAAGTTAAGAGAATTTGAAGCCTGTAAAAATAGTATTCGGGCCAGCTGTAATTTGTTCCTGTTTAAATTCAGAACATCTGATCAGAATATGCTGTAGTTAAATTATCTTATTTTATCTGAAATGATCTTAATGGCTGAAATAAATAAATAAAATAAATCATGCAACAAAATGTCCCACGCAAACACCTCCAACACTCAGACATTGACACAAGACTCCTTTACACACACACAAACACGATTATCAACACAGCCCTACATACGGTAATGCTTTAATAAACTAGATTTAAAAAAAAAAAAACATCTACACACCCTAGTGAAATTGCAGTTGTTTTTTTTACATATATATGTATTTAGTATATGTCAAAGTTTGTCCACCTTTAAAGACACCTTTAAAGCAAATACAGAGATTTACTTGGAAATAAGTTATATATGTTAGAAATACATTCCTTTAAACATGTGAAAACACTGTAGTTTTGAATTGTAGAGTTAGACTATTAAACTGCATTTCATAATTTCTCTGTCCCGGATTTTTTGGGGGGGCCAGAAACGGGGGACTATATACGTAGATGGTCCCTCAATTTG
Source organism: Typhlichthys subterraneus (assembly GCA_027564835.1). Taxonomy (NCBI): domain Eukaryota; kingdom Metazoa; phylum Chordata; class Actinopteri; order Percopsiformes; family Amblyopsidae; genus Typhlichthys; species Typhlichthys subterraneus. The sequence goes on along the minus strand of JAODUH010017653.1, from coordinate 9,707 downwards.
CATACCCCTCCCCATAACACCACGAGGATATACGAGTGCACAAACAGCCCTATATTATAACCAATCTAATCCTTTTCACCAGTATACATCTATTTAATGTGAAAACACAACTCATAAAATGCATGTAGCTGCATTTTCCAATCAATGTTCGGCTGAGGATACCTTTTTGGCACAACGCGGTATCAGTATGGAGGTTACCGTAGAACACGCGATGATTGATACCTTTTCTTGTGGTGTGACAAACTCAAAACACAAATTTATGTCTGCTTTACACAGGTGCTAATGTGACATTCAAACAAACAAAAATCCAGAGAAAAACACTTATTATAATCACTTATTAACACAATATTATGGACATTTTATATTATGAACACCCTGACTGCCCACCCATTCATTAGGGGGGCTCTAGCTAGGTTAACCAATCACATTCTAAAAAGCATGCCTCTAAATAGCATTACTCTGCCTTACAGCATTACTCTGTCTTACATCAAAACTGATTAATCTTAAAACCAGACCAAGGCAGCTGCTGTTGTGGGACTTTCATGAATGATTGTGGTTGCCTCCTACTGGGAGAGCCATGGTCCACAAAGACTTACCAAAGAACTTGAGAGATCTAATAGTTCAAAGTACAAGCAGTCTGGTGAATGATACCAAAGCTTATTGAAGACAATGGATGTACCACAGAGCACTGCCGTAACATCATCAATAAGTGGAATTGTGGAACCACAGAGTCATTGCAAAGATCAGGATGACCCTCAAAGACCAAACTCATCAGGGACTGCCAAGCAACCAACAGCAACATTGAACACTGTACAGGAATGTCTGGCGAGTACTGCCGCAGTCTGCACATCTGGTTATGGGGTACGGTTGCGAGACAGATACTCTCTTATAAAAAAGGAACATCCAAGACCTAAATTATTCCAAAACACCGGATGGGAAATGGTCTGACTTTTTGGCCTTAATTCTAAAAGATACGATATAGAAATGGTCATCCAAGGAACACCATAGCAACTGAAGCATGGTGGTGGTAGCAATCACGCTTTGGGTCTGCTTCTCTTTAGCTGGGTCAGCGGTTTTTGTAAAGACAGAAGAGATAATGACTAGCTTGCCTCAGAATATAAAGATATTTTAGAACATAACCTGCTGGCCTCTGTCAGAAATCTGATGATGAAGAGGAATTTCACAATCCAACCGGACAATGACCCAAAGCACAGATACGTCAGAAAAGGAACATATAAGTCTTAGAATGGCCCAATCAGAGACATCAATCCCATTGAAAACCTGTGTGATGACCTAAAGAGAGGAGACAGGAAATCCCCTTGTGTCAAGGAACATATAAGAGTAGAATAAGAGAGTGGGAAAACCCCCAAAGTCTACATGTGCACAGTAAACATATTCAGAAAGGCTTTCTGCTGTAAAAAATGAAATAGGAGATTCCACAACTATTATTTGGGTGGGGTAAGCAGACGTACGCAATTATGGTGTTGTCTGCTTTGTCTACATACTGCAATTCCTAATCTTTTTTTTCTCTCACATCTGGCTTTGTTTGTTGGAAGATCACACAAGACAGGAAAAGCTGGACATTTGCTTCTTTCTTTCTGTCTACATTTCAAAAACCTGCAAATCCACAAGGGTGTGTACACTATATCCACTGTACAATATGAGAAACAGACTTTCTCTAACTTCAATTCACAAGTTAAATTTACCCCCCCCCCCCACCCCCCACACGCACAAACTAACAGACATTCTCCCACACATACAAACACTTAATAACGCACACGCGCACGCACACACACACACACACAATGTGTTTTCACCTGCCTCTGAATGTACAGTGTACACACACCCAGAGCTACACAGGCCCCTCTGTACTTTAGTGTAGTGTTGTGTACCACTGGACCAGTGTTTCGTCTAGGCTTTTTATTAGCAGTGTCGGAGAACGTTTATACCTGGGTGGTGCGCACAGCTGGTGGTCGGAGTGGATATCAATAGTTAATTTAAATAATCTAAAATAAAATGTTTTGCTTCTATATTGGAGAGGGATTGATGTTTGGTGGGGTGGGGGCTTCCCCAGAGGTTTTTGAGTGTCAAACACTTAATTTCCTGCATTCTGGTGAATTTCAAAAGCTCAGCCTGTGGTTCAGTAAGATTTCTATACACGTTAAAAACACACATGGAAAACATTGAACTTTGAGCCCATCCATGCATGTCTTACATCGTTGGCAATTATTTTACTGATGTTTATTGAAGGGCTATGTGATTCACCAAGCTAACATTCGCCTTCCTATAGCATAACATGGAAACATGAGGGTTAACCCATTAGCTGGAAGGATGATGTGAGTACCAAGAGTTGCCCAGTACTAGTCTATACGCGCAGACGAACAATAATGAACCTAAACGCTCAACCACAAGCAAAACAAACACGCACAGAGAAGAGATTTGTTACAGTTGTTGTAACGTTGAGCTGTAAGAGACCATTGACACATGAACCAACAGAACAAATAAAGTGAAAGAGTTATTAGCTTACTGAATGAAAGTCCAGTAGGTAGCTGGGGTGCGTTCGATTTATTGGTGGCATGGCCGTCAGTGTTAAGGAGAAGTAGAACACGCATGAGGCGCACCTCCCCTTTGGGTGACGACTTCATTATATCAACCTTTCCCTAGTTCTCCGGTAATGTTGCCATCATCTGCTGTGTTTGTCACTGCCTGAGAGAATGCTGTAGGCTACTCACTCTGTGCTCGTTCTAATAGCGGGTCGCAACTTAATGACATAAAGGGATGGGCGCTGTGTACATTTAGCAGTAGCGGGACACGCTGTGTGGTGTAGTGCACAGCGGCGTAGCGCAGCACACCTGGCCATCTGCTGCAGCAGACAGACCAGCGAGCCCGCCCCGGCTCTCTGCAGCTGATCTAGCTGCAGCTCCTGGTAGAGCAGGTGGAGGACGAAGAAGAGCGCCGGCATGTGAGGGAAGAGCGGCGCCGAGCTGTCCAGCCTCAGGGGCTCCGCGCAGGGAGGAGACACCTGGGGGGCAGACACCAGCACAGTGGAGGGAGGAGGCGGAGGTTACGTCAACACGTATGAGCCGGCCACCACGCTGCTGGGTGATTACTTACAGAGGACGGGGGCGCTGACTCAGCACATATGTGGCTGGCGGGGCAGGCAGGCTGGGACGCCATGTGACGATGGTAGTGAGAGCCCAGCATGTACTCCCAGTCCTACAGCACACAGTTGACATTCATTCAAAGAAGAAGAGCTCGACAAAGTATCGTCATTGCATTTTCAGTAGCATTTATTCATTAAATCATAACACGCACTAATGTCGTACCAGACCTACAGTACATATGCTGTACAGACGATGGGTGTAACGGTACATGTATTCATCTGTACCGTTCGGTACAGACGTTAGTTCGCTGCGTGCAGTTCGTACGGTGTGGTGGAAAGATGGACAATGCGAGCCCAAAAGTTACACGCGAGTTTCACATGGGCGCTGTTAAGACTCGACTATGCCTGACCGGCTACTTTTCGCCGAGTGATTCCACCTGCTTCGCACCAACGACACTTATATATTTATTATTATTATTATTTATTATATTAGTCATGTTTTGGCCAGTTGCGTAGAAGCGTGAATGCATTAATAGATATGAAGTAGTCATGTGAGCTACAAAGTTAAGAATACAACGTTGTAACAGTTGGATCAATAAATTCAATGATTGGGATATGGAGCATATGGCTGAGCTAATCAAATGTTTAATTTTCAATAATTATTTGTAGTATATTTCTGTTTCTACAATATGCCTATGCCTGATTATGAACACAAGTGGCTAAGACTCGCGCCCGAAGTAGCAACGTGTCTGTTGGTAATATGACCAAAGCTGAGCACGTGGTCTTAAACAAACCACTATTTCCAGTTGTGGAAACTACAGCGCTAATCACGTGCTATCCACAACACAGACAGAGAAACACACATACGCATACACACACACACACACACACCTCATCAGAACCTCCGTCAGATGGCCGGGCCTTCTTGGCTGCAATCACAGGAGAGAGGGGCACTTCAAAATGGAGCTGGGGGGAGGGGTAATGAAGACTGTGGTTAAATACAGAATGAGGGCTGCCTATTGGTTTCACAACACTAGAGGCAGTAGAGGAACGTGCTGCCTCACGTTGCGTGTCCAATCCAGGCGCTCAGTGTTGTAGCCCATGAGAGTCATGAAGCAGGTGACAAACAGGTTCCACTCGGTGTGTGCACTGGACCCTCCAGGGGCATTGTAGATGTTATACCACTTGGCCAGGACCTGCCCAGAGACACAGTTACTACGGGGCTGAGGAGCCATTCATGTGAGTCAAGTGTGCTGGAGCAGGGAGGCATCTAAAACACCGCCCAACATCAGCGCTGAGAAACACTGCTGTAGGTTATGGGCTAGAATATTCTGCAGCTGTTGTATTTTTATTACTAACTAATACCAGAACACATACTGGGGTTAAATACAAGACTAGCTTAAGTGGTTATGGAAAATGGCACTGTGTTGTTAAAATAACAAGAGTTACATTGAAATGATTTCCCTACTGCGTACGACGACGACGACTGCTGCAACATGACATTGTGGCCAAAACGGTGGCATGTTTCCCGTCCGCCACTGGAAACAAATACACTGTACTGTGTAAAGTAACACCCCTGAAGGCCTGCACTCACCTTAAGGGCTGATTCTTTGGGCAGGATGAAGCGAATGGCTTGGAGGCACTTCCTCACTTAAAGAAAAGAAAACAAGTCGTAAACATAGGACACTCAATGCCTTAATATTAAGACAATGACTTTGGATATAAGCTGACGGGGGAGGGCAAGAGAAAATACTCCTCGTTGTGTCTTTCAGAAAACAATGATTAGCCTTCAATGAAACCCTTCAGTTGAGGAACTACTTTAAGTTGAATTAGAGACTAAAACAAGAAAAAGGTAAATTAGTTCTCCGCTGCTTTTTAAGGTCTGACACGCCTCTGGTGAGCATGTGTGTTCTCAGCGAATGAATGAAGAGATGGCACTACAACAGTAATTCAAGTTACGGTGTGGCGACGCCTAATCAAGTCACAGGGCTATCTTAATTAGACGGCGGGCTGGGAAAGGTCAGGGAAGAGGGGGATAAATGCCATTTCATTAGCCACAGAATGGCTCATCTGTAAGATCAATTACTACATAATGGCCAGCAACACGGTCAATGCAAACATCACACTCAGAAAGTGGATTATCACTTACACGCTGCCATTGTTCATGTAAGAATAAGAAGTGAACATTTAAAAGTTTCTAGGTCTTAAAGATCCTCATACACAAAATCATATCTTCATTGACTCCTTTTGGAGGCTTGTTTGTTTGCTTGTTGTTGCTTTTGGGTGGCATTTCATACCAGAATCGTTTCTCGTAATTTTTCCAATGAAATGCCAAATTTGTTCATACTTCTGCAAACTCTGATTTAGAGGCAGATTTCAGACATCACAACTAATTATAACCTAACATGCAAGCAAACATGTGGTGCATTATTGAAGCCAAAACATTTACCTTCCTTAAATAAAAACAGCTTCATGGTGTTACAAGAGCTGGCTGGTGTGGCAACCATTTTACAGTATAGTAAATCAACCAAACATGACAACATTGAGTGATTTTAGGATGCAACACAGAGCCAGGAACCTCCTTCCACTGTTTACAGACCAATCTTATATAGTGACTATTACTAAAACAAATCATGTAATGTACCAGAAAGCATTGTTGAGATCAGTCACTGTACCACACATATGAGCAAAGACAGCTTCCACAAATTAATGCAAAGTCATGTTCATATTCAGTCCAAGATGATCGAACTGCTTGATTCCAACCACATCTTCCAGGAGTGCCAAGACCACAGAAACAAGTGCTAATAAGTCTAGATTATTAAGCAATGTCTGAAATGCAGCTATTACTAACTCAGGGCTGTTGCGGACTGGATTTTTCAATTCAAAGGCTTTACTAATGCTGTGGCATTTAGTGCAAGAGTGTGCGTGTGTGAGGTGTTTGCAACATGGCTGTATAGTGTGACAATATAAATGTGTCCATTGGTACATAATTTTCTCTAGTTTCTTGCATGTCTTGTGGGATGGTCAAGTGAGCTGAGCCTAATACTTACTACGTAATACGTAATAGTATTTCATTCAATAGATTGGCCAATATTAGAAACTGTGTGATGTTATTTCATATATAAAGCATTTCTAAATAAATAAAAGTCTAAATAATCCTAATCTATAGTGCATATATATATATATATCTATATATATATATATATATATAAAAATACAAATACTGTGAAGGTTTGTCTGTATCGCCCAAACCTAGTGTATGTGGATACTGGCATTCTCTATCAAGATTATGTGTCATTGTGTAACCACGTAGGACAGCACTCAAACCTAATTTCCAGACCTAACTGCAGTATGACTCAGCCACACAATGTATGTGAGTATTTGTGTGCGTGAGTGTGCGTGCGAGTGTGTGTTTGTATGTGCGTCGTGTACAAATGTACTAAACAGAAACAAAGACACAACATGTGTAAGGCTGCATTTGGGCACATTGACACAATAAAAGAGAAAATTACTATTCAAGTAGTTCAGGGTCAACATGGCCCAGCTCCCACTGGTTTCTAATCACCAGGAATGTGTGTGTGTGTGTGTGTGTGTGTGTGTGTGTGTGTGTGTGCGTGCGTGCGTGCGTGCGTGCGTGCGTGCCATGGTCCAGCTAGAGGTAACTGTACCTAGCTCTGAGGTAGCAATCTCAGGGATGGAGATTCTCAGCATAGTCCCATTGTTTAACTCCTATTGCAGACAGACATACACGTACACACACGGAGAGAGTGAAAATATATTATACAACTCATATAAACTATATAATGATTGGACTCATCTAAACACATTTCTGAATGCGACTGCCTGCTATTCCAGCTAGTTGTTTTAGCAAACAATGGACCTCCAGAAGGACATGTCAGCTGGTCAACCAACTAATCAATGAATAGTGGCAATGTGTCCAACTTCTAGCCAGCAGCCATGGTTTGCCACATACATGAATGATTATTGATAAGTTAGAGCATTTCTCTCTCCAGGGCTACAGGTGATGTGTATATTAGGTCTGACAATATTCGTCTGAAGGCAGAGAAAACATTTTGCATCGTGCACATATCAAATTTGTATCCATAGATCATATATATATATATATATATATATATATATCAGCAACAACTGTACTAAACTTAAGCAATGCCAATCCACACAGACGCACACTTAACTTGATTTATTTGGTCTAGATTGGTATGAAACATGAATTGTGAATGGTGCTCATGTAAAGGTCTCAACATGTCTCCATCCTGCCTGAGCTGAGCATACAGTGGCGGTGCTCACAGCCACACAAACATGGATGTTCTAAGGTGACGCGGTTACAGACGGGGTCTCGCAGGGCATGGATGTAGGGCGTGGCCTGGTGGAATGTGCAATAAAAATGCCTCAAACCCGATGACGTAACATTTAATAAATTGCGGTTAGTACACGGGTTTGGTTAATTGTTGAGAAATTACGGTATATAGATAGATTTATTTATAGTATTCTGCTTTATTATTAGTTGGGTGATGGGTCATATGTTCTGAGCTGCTGTTTTGAGAAGATAGCCACATGCTAACTAACGTTGCTTTTATAAAAATGAGAAGGGTGAAGGAAGTTTGTATTGTTATTGTTTTATTTGTCAGTACTGAAAGCTAATCAGTGTTGGTGTTTAGGGAAATGAGCAGCCAGGCATCTAAAGTGTTCCTGACCTCCGATCTGTGTGAGAACCAGTACCTGTGTTTCCTTGTGGAGTCTCACCAACAACTCAGGTACACACACAATGTATAGAAAAAATTATGTCTTTCTTTAGGTAAATGTACATTAAGTTTCTTCCTGTTTCTCCTCTATTCTAATGCTAATCCTTCCTGGCTCTTTTCATTTATCCTCACAGATGTGTGAAGTTCATCAAGAGCAATGATACTTCACAGCTGATATTTGCTTCTGTCACAACCATCCCTGCTAAAGATGCAGAGCCTTTGCAGGTACAACAGACCTCTAAGATTAGAGGTTGATCAGAGTTGCTGCAGCTAAATCACAAAGCCTACACAACGTATACAATAAGTACAAATGTCAATAGCTGAATGTCATTCTGACATACTGTCTGGCGTTGTCTCGACCATAAATCATATGATATAATAATATGAAAACGTCTATTTCTGTACATTGTTGTACCATAGACTCACGGTGTTCCGTTTTCCACTTTTACTCACGGTGTGCCATACACTTGACGTAAAACTCATCACAGAAATCAAATTACGTCACGGTCCAAAATGTTATAAATACTGGTAGATAATGTTTTCTCCTGCTTTCAGCCAAATCAGTTTGACTAACATCTGATATTTCATTAGACAGGATCTCAGTTGGTACCGAAGCTCCGCCCGCTTTAAAAGTTCTATGGGATGATGGGATGGACTAGTCCAAATTGTTTTATAACTTATTTTAACAACTTTTAAAGAAAAATAAATCAAAGTATTTATCAAACACATAATTCTATTCATAAACTATTTTTGTGAAATATATAGCTAATGTTTTTCTAGCAAAAGACACAAACGGCAAACTGTCATGTCATGTTGCGTCACTTTTCCTAGGCTCGAAAATCTATAAATATTTAATAAATTATATCAAACAAAGTATTATAGTAGTGTAAGTATCCTTCAAGTGTTTTATGTTCATGTTTGTCAGTAAAACATGTTGAAATATGTTGGATAAAGCGTTGGAAAGAGCGGTGCCTGGTGGAGAGAATCAACCGCTACAGCGTTAGCATACAAGAACGGAACACCGTGAGCTGGTCATGGTGTTCCGTACTGTGAAAGCTGAAAATGTTGCCAAGCCCATTCTGGCAACTGTGATGCAATCTCATTAACCGTAGCTTTTTTGGTTCTTGTTGGAGCCTCGCTTAAAGTCGTGGCACGTCCGATTTTTGCCAGAACACCGTAAGTCTATGGTAGTACTGAACTAGCCTAATGTATATTAAGTCGTGTAATGTAAGTGAGTATTTTATTAACATTATGTACATTCTCAATAAATGAAGGCTGTTTATAAGGTATTACTATTAAAAGATAGGTCAAATATATAAAAGAATAATTTTATATAATTGCTATCTAAATAAACAATGTCTTTGTTATGAAGCCTGCATCAGTGCATGTTGGTGTCTAACCAGCAGAAGTGTGATAAGCTTGTATTGGTAGCAGGTCAGCAACAGTGCAGTGTGTGTGTGTATTATTGCTGGGACGATTAGTCGACGTAACCGACGTCACCGGTTACGTAAATACGTCGATTTGCTAAATGTATCGTCGACTCGGAAAAATATACCTATAACTATGCTCCGATCTGAAAAAATAGTGCCGTCAATGGACTATGAGAGGCAGCAGTGAGCTGCGAACGCGCTTAGTAATCCTGAAACCAAAAGAAGAAGACAAATGTGTGGTATGGTGTGTGTTTGTGTGTACCTACCCTAATACATCCGCTGATAATTAATTAATTCAGATTAAATTAAATTCAGCAGATTAATTCAGTGCGGTTTATAGCCTGTAGCGGTAAATACCAGGCAGGCGAGCAGCAGCTAACAATGTTAGCGTTAGCGCTCTGCTAGATGCAG
>JAODUH010017625.1:0-26485 GCA_027564835.1 Typhlichthys subterraneus | reverse complement strand
CTTTCTCAGCCACACATCTTACTTCTGTCTAAATCAAACACAACTCTGACAGCCAATGGACGCATCTCTCCACAAAAAACACTGAATATTGCAACATCTTCGATATGATATTGCGCAACGTGATATTGCGACAACGATACTGAATCGATATATTGTGCACCCCTACCGGGTACGCTAGTGAACGTTACTGTAATTGGCACTCAATAGGCATTCACAATGACAGATTATAGTATTAAATAAAATATTGCATTAAATATGTATTATCATAACGTAAGATAGTTGCTTCGCAACCTACCTTCAGCATCATGCATGTTTTGTGAAATATCTTATATTCTTAGTTTTAAATCCAGCTTTGCCCTCAGTCAACAAAAACTGGTAAACTATAATAATATTATCTTGGGTGGCAAACTGGAAAACATTTCTTAAATACGCAGAAAAAATAAATGGCCAGACTTAAAAGTATTTTCCGTAGTGCAGGCCTATTCAATTCAATTGAATTCAACTGCCCCAATGTGGCCCATGAAGGGATTGCACCCTTGACCACTATACAATTGCTCAATATACTGTATAACCACTATAAGATTCAAGTCAATATATTACTGTAAATTAGTCATTATTAACTGTACAACCAAGACATCATGACATAGCCTGTTTGTAAATGAAATGTAGTAGTCCAGACCTAATAATAAACATGATGAAATTAGTCCGTAGCTCCTGTTAGAGCAGGGGTGGGCAATTATTTTCACTTGGGGGCCACATTGAAAACGTCAGAGAACTTTGCGGGCCACGCTACTTTAACACATTTTAAAATAAAACACAAAACAGCTGACTTTGTTAACTTGCATATATACAGTATGAATATAGGCAATTCCTATGCAACACCATTTTCATAATCAAACCTAACAGTTGACATTAACCATGTTTTCTTTTACTCAGCAGTAAATAAATTAACATTCCGCAGAGCTTGTCAAGTAATTTTATGTTATATATAAATATATTATACAGGCCACACTATCAGCAGCAGGTTTCTAAAATGCATCTAGGTGCTAAAATGGAGATTGGCGAGCAAGAAGCTATGAATAGCTAAGACTATGTTAGATCGATCAAATTCTGGTTTAAAAGTCTAAAAACATTTACTCTCACCATAGAAAGCAAACGTCTGCGAACAGCATCCACCTTGCCTTCAACTATAGCGAGCCTGAACCTTGCATTGAGAGAATGCTCTGTGGTCCAGCTCCATGTGTGGCGTGCAGCGGGATGAAAGCAGCCAAGGACATCAGCGCTACAAAACAAGCTCACGTCGCATGCTGCGCCTGCATCTGGGAGACTGTTGCGGCTAACTTTGGTTGATGCTGGACACTATTTACCTCGCTTTTTTGAATGCCACACACAGAGCTAAACCAGAGCGAATCTGCTCAATGCAAGGGAAAAGGCGAGGCGGACGCTGCTCGCAGAGCTGTCGCTGCTATTTATTAAAAGGCCTACCGGTAGTTAATGGTAATTAACAGTCGAGAATTTGACCGTGTTTATCTTGAACGCCGACAATTTTAATGCTGGGAATATAGCCTATAATACTATAGCATAACATAAAAACATGTAATTAAGGGGGACACTGGGGCCACTGGCTGTGCATCAGTTGCCAAAATGTAAAATCATAGGGTAATAATATAAAACAATAGATACTACATAATTCTGTGAAATCTTCACTCCTTTGTTACAAATGTTTTTAACACGTACCTGTTTGATAGACTCGCTCATTGAAAGGTTATTGGCATCTTTCTTAGTCTCACAAAACACTATGGTTCTACCATGACTACCGCTGTACACCTTGACAACATCAGCAATCACGTCAGGCCGCTGGGACCAGTGGCACGCTATGGCTAGATGCTAGAAGACAAAAAGGGGAAGATATGACAATATAATCTCTCTCACACAGTGATTGTTCTAAGAACTAGCATTTCCCATTTGTAGTGTCATGCCATCAATCCCATTTACTGCATCTTAAAAATAGAGAGACACCCAGTTAGAATTAGTTTGGTTGCTACTGGCATTTACAAACAATTTGCCTGACACAAATTTAACAATATACATTATATATTATCACAAAATTATATTGTCTGCTTTTAAAAACATACACTATATAAATGTTTGTACAAACCTGATTAGGTGCATTTCTGCAGCTACAGTACTTGATTTGGTGCCAACACAAATACATACCTCTACAGTTGTTGCTGTTCGTTTTGTTTTCTGGCCAATCAGGTCGACATGTTTGTAATCTGGTCTCATGTATTTTTTGGCTACAGCAAAGACCCAGGAGGGACAGGTGGCTGAAAATAGCAGTGTCTGAGGGTTGGTACCCGAATCTAAAGAGAAAAATGGAAACCTTGTCAACATGTTTGAAAGAATCCACCTCAGAGAAACATTCTAAGCATCATATACTATATGTACAACTTGACCTGCCTTGTCTTGGTGGTTTGTTTTGGGGATGGTGGGAATGGGACCCCCGATGTTTGTTTGTGATTGGAGGGTTGGGATGATGAGTGTAACATGAGTGGTGGTATTACTACTTTTTTTATATATTGTATTGTTTTTACTAATTTTGTATTGTTTTAATGACGTTGTAGTGTAAAGCACTTTGTGTTACGTGAATTTGTATGAAAAGTGCTATATAAATAAAGATTGATTGATTGGTTGATTGAATGAATGTCTTGGTTTATATAAAAATAATAATAGGTTATGCAAATATGTGAACATGATATACAGGTGCATCTCAATGAATTAGAATATTGTGGAAAAGTTAAGTAGTCTCAATAATTCAATTGACAAAGTGAAACTCATATCATGGATTAATTACACACAAAGTGAAATACTTCAAGCCTGTACTTGTTTTAATCTTCATTACGGACTATGATAGACTTGACTGTGGAAACTTCACACTGGACAGGGGGAATACAAGACCCGACCCCCCCGTTTCGTAAAGAACAACATCACTTTAAATAGAGGTATACTGGTAATATAGGTCTCTGTGTACTCTTGTGGGCAGAAATCAGTTTTCAACAGACTACTTTTTGGCATGACACCTGCAGATGCCATGAGATGCTGAGCTTGTAAAGTAAATCTAGCCTAATCTATCATTTGGATATGTGGTTTATATTATCTTTTGGAAAGAGGAGTGGACTACATAAAGACAGTTGTGTTATTTAGATGCTGATTTGAACACGGGAATGCCGACTGGATTTGGCAGCCGGGTGTTAGCAGGTAGGCTAGGCTACTAAACAAGTAGCTTTCAAATAATGCACATAGACTCTCAACCACATTGTGTGCTTATTTCTGCAATGAAGGCATAGCTATCGGACTGTAAGCTGTTAATAGGACAGTAAAATGATTTAGCTATGGAAATGTAGGCTGTTGACAGTCAATTTAGTAGGCTAATAAATTGCATTGGAGCAGGATATATACTGAGCTGATTAAAACGCTTCTATATCCTCGTGGTGTTACATGGAGGGGTATGCAAAGTTTAGAGAGAGAGGTGTCGATGTATTTGCTTTTATGAAGTCAAAAATCAATACAAGATATCATGGCGCGCCTAAAAAGAGTGAAATGCCATGCGCGAGAATTAGCATACGTTTTGGTAGCAACATCCTAAAACATATTAGTTTAATGAAGATATAGTTAACTAAACGTTATCTTAAAATAAAACTATTGACTACCCTGCCCTATTGCACGAACATTACTAGGCTAGTTCCTTCGTGTGAATTCATTAGGAGTGAAGGAATAAGGAAAGGCCTGACACTGGACCGATAGCATTGAATTGTTATCATCATTCACAATACTATGCCTTTAAATATTGCGAATGTATTGCTGGCCAAACTACACCAACCAGAGGGAAACACATCCAGCTCGAGAAAAGTGCCAATTACGTGACTCAGCTGAGCTAAAAATATTTGAAGCCTTTTTATTTTTGCACGCTATGCCAACCAGCAGATTTTGGGCATTCTGATGGAGTTGCAAGAAAAAAAAAAACATTTTTGGTTATTATTTACTAGTGCACCATATTTCTGTTGCCTCAGCCTCACGTAGTCTGTATAGTGCATTCTTACCGTACCATAAAACTATATAAATGGGGGCCGTACATGTGAATGTTTTCAACAGACAGCGCTGCAACAGTTTGTAGATTTTGTACATTGAAGTTTGCATGCATGGATATTTGATAGTAGACTCCACTACACTAGTTTTGAGCTCTTGTGCACATTACACCCAATGTTTTGTTGTCATTATATTTATAATTAGAAAGATATTTTACCTTTCATATATGATACAGACAATATTTCTTCAACCTGTTCTGCGAATCCCATGTCCAACATTTGGTCTACTTCATCTAAGACAACGTGCTTAAGTTTGGAGAGGTCCAATTTTTGGTTCTGGAGATGATCTCTTATTCGTCCAGGAGTTCCAACTAAAACATCAATTCCACTGCTGATAGCACTAACTAAGAGGAAGAGAAACAATATATTGTGATGCCTTAAAGTGTTTTTGATGACATCTATGTAAAAAGTGAAATATGAATAAGCATCAAAAAACAAATGGTCATAAGTAACAAATAACAAATCACTGATATTTCAAATTTCTAAAAAGACATTATCACCCACATCCTGCAGAATATTGTGTGTAATAAACACATTCATATTTAGAAATACTGAGCGTGTCGAGACCAGAAACATCAGTGTAAAACTTACTCTGCGTGTTGTATGGGCTGCCGCCATAAAAACAAACGATTGACAGTTTAGAGTTAACATCTTTGAAGTCCCTTGCCACCTGGATAGCCAGCTCTCTAGTTGGCGTGAGCACCAACACCTGGACAGAGACCGACAGATTGCATCATTCACAAACAAATACAGTAAGATATTAGCTCATTGGATGATGACCCATACAAGTGTTTTGCGTGTCTATGTACCCTGGGTGCCCGTCCTCTATTTCTGTTTGCAGGATCGTTCTGAAGTTTCTCCACAAGTGGAACAGCAAAGGAAAATGTCTTTCCTGTTCCTGTTCTAGCCTGGCCAATAACATCTTCCCCATCATACACAGAGTTGAATGTTTTAATCTGAATGTCAAACAAGTAAGTGACTCCGCGGGCTGAGGGCAAGAAGAAATATTATAAACAATAGTACTTTGACACCTAAACAAGTCATTTAGTATTACATGAACGCTTTAATTGATAAGCAAATAGTGCTTGAAGTATGCAGTGAGTTGTCTAAAAATGACTATGACTAAACCACATTTTAAGAAACTAATAAAAATAGATACATTTAAAAGACATTGTTAAGGAATTGTTTTGGTCAACAAAGTCAAAACCAAATGCTTACCCTTTAGACGACGAATGGTCTCTTGGGAAATCCTGAAATTTGAGAAAGCCCCTTCTTTCTCTTCTGGATTAACCTTTACACAATTTACAACATTAGTCTTTTGAACATTTATAATTTGGACATAATAGTTTCTGGACACGTGTATTTTTAAAGTAAAACAATTTTGAGACTGGCATCTATCGTTTATTTAACACCTGTTGCTGCATAGATTTTAATATGCTCATCGCATACATCTAAACAAAAATAATAACTGTAGAATTATCGAAAGCACCCTCCCTCCAAAATCAGTGATGCCCACATATACTTCTGCAGAAATAGTTTGCCCACTCTACAGATTATGCAAATTCGGTCAACCACACATATGGTCCGAGCTGCAACATGTCTGTGTCCATAAAGACTTGTACGCATTGACTGTGCATAGGTCCAATATAGACAGATATCGATGTCCTGCTGAGCTAATAAATTAGCGTTGTAGGCATATGCATAGGCCTGTCACGATAATTACTATATCGACATATCGTGCAATATATGGACATGACCTCAATAATACTGCCTGTCGTATTTACATGTGTGTTGTGCTGCTTCTGTGCTCTCGTCTGTGCCACACACACACATGGGAAATAAGTATTCCTGGAGGTTTTAATAGTCGTTTTCCAGATGACTGCATTATTCAATTTCCAATAGAAATCGGAAATGGCTACAGTACATATCACAAGTGCGGTTAATCCCAACCTATATAATGCATGTATTGCATAACATATAATATAGACAAATTAAAGTGTAAAAAAGTTAAGAAATGCTAATCGTTCTAATGCTATCTGATTAACCTCAATGGTAGCGGGATTTTCAGGACATATTTTAAAACATGCATGTAATGGGAGAATTAACAGCACTAAATAAATAAGAGAGTTCTGGCCTTTTATACCCAAAATGCTGCCACACGTCTTCTACGTGGCTCTGACAGAAAACAAAATAATTTAATATAACCCCCACACATGTGCAAACTATAGGCAATCAATGCAGGTCTGTGTGGTTGAGGTGAGCTGGGGAAACTGGTGGGTGTCGACCGGTTGAGCGCACACAGGTGATAAAGAACACGAGGGCGCGCCACCCGTCGGCCCATAATATGCATTTCCAGCGAATCTCTTAATTTCAGCAAAATTAAGTATACATGAATAGCCCAAACGCGAGTAGTAATAAACATGTAATGTTGTTTATCAATTATCACATAAAATAGGAGCCTCACTGTTTCCTTCTCAGAATCACTGGCTGATTCATCACTTGAGGGGGCGGGTGTTGGAATAGGGGTCTCTGGAAGACTGGTACTGGAATGTCCATTAGTTTCAACAGTGGATTCCTCCTTGATTAATTTCTTTTTTTTCTTTTTTCCCTGCAAAGCAAAACAAAGAACACAACACTTGTTAAGCTGTAGACCTAAGAAGCACTAGTTTGTATTGTCAAGAATTTAAAGCCAAATGTGTGTTGTTTTGCCTCTGCAAAGACACCAAATATGACTTTGTATGTAAAATACCGTGGGTTAAAAATTATCCATGGTATGGCATGGTAACTGACCTAAAAAAGGGAATCTAAAGCCCTACCCTCACAATAGTGGAAAAAAATGTTTTAAGTACTTTTGTTGCGTTTTGGCCTCATCATGCGGACAAGATAAACAAGAGCATTTAGACTGAAGCAGTGCTGACATTATATTCCGGCCCACGTCACGCACAGCTATTTATCTTTTCCAGCCGCACGAGAAGACTGAATCAACAACAACGGGAAACTATCAAACTATGTTATGCTCTTGCAACCAAACTTGAAATTGTGCTATCGCCACAATGATCAATAATCAATAATCAACAGACGTGCATTCATTACATGTACCAAATTACATTAAATCCACCTCTTTCCAAATTGTATAGAACACACAGTGGAGAAGAAATCCTTGTATGCATGCATGCTTGTGGTATTCTGTGGTGTTATAGGGCTGCAAGATTCTGGATAAAATTAGAATCACGATTTTCTTGCTAAGAATTGAGATTACTGGCACATCAACTTTAGACAACAGACGCCTAGGCGAGACACACATTCGCCTTCTTGACTTGTAGGAATGTAAGCTACCAACCAGCAAACAGCCGAACATATAAATAGTTTAATTCTACAAGCTTTTACGTACACAATACAGAAAATGCTCTGATAATGGACACAATAATTGGTATTAAAACAATATATGAAAATGCATTAATTACATGCTATATCATATATTCTCCACATTTTGTCTTAATTTTAAATAGGATAGGTATTTAGAGACTTAATAAATATATATTTTGGTTCATCTACGTGGTTTGTTTACTGTTCTGTTCTCATGGTTACCTCGAAACGAGAAGCATACCTTCCGCGACTCTGGGCAGTGTAGGTTTGCCTTTCACATGAGAGGTGGACAGGATAATGCGGGACATTTCATTTCATTTCAAAAGGCGGGATTGGAAGCGGAACCCATCAGAAAGACGGGAAAGTCCTACTCTTATTGTCGACCTTGCAATAGCGTTGCATTACTGCTACAGCCATACAACTCCTCTTTCACTCTGTTAGTGATTTGCTAGTGCTCGTGCTAACTACTGTGTGTTTATTTTCTGCTCTGCGTCATGTGGTGTTAACGCCGTCATTCGTTGACAGAGAAAGTAGCGCACTAATGAATGAAAATACAGCAGAATCGTTCTCATGTAGAAATTTGATTGCATAGAGGTATGAATCGAGATCACGATTCTATTACTATTAACCGTGCAGCCCTATGTCGTTAAGTAAATTTCAGTGTCAAAGTTACACTGCCACACATCTAGCATACTTACTACAGCACTTTCAATCCTTTTTGCATTTGCTTGTGCAGAGTTTGAAAATATCAGTAGTGTGGAAGCAAAGTATTAATAATGCAAAGAAAAATCTGTGTTGTCATTAATTAAATTAAGTAAAGTAAATGTGACAATCACACAGTAGCCTGTGTTTGATAGATAGATAGATAGATAGATAGATAGATAGATAGATAGATAGATAGATAGATAATTGTTTTACCTCCTTAGTGTCTTCTGTGTCAGGCTCTGTCTTTAACAGTGCTACCATTTCAATTAAGTTACCATTTGTGTCTGCTGTTTCATCAATGCAGCCATTCTGGTAAACTCCAAGCTTGTCTTTATTCTTTCTCTTCTTTGGCAGTGCTACCATTTCAATTAAGTTACCATTTGTGTCTGCTGTTTCATCAATGCAGTCATTCTGGTCAACTTCAAGCTTGTCTTTTTTCTTTCTCTTCTTTGCTGGAGGTTCACAGTCTGGTTCATCCACATCTTCCTTTTTAATCTCTTTCAATTTCTTTCCCTCCTTTTTTTTGGTTTTCTACAACAGATGTGGATATACAGTTAGTTTATAAATAAGTCAATTACGGGGATTGATGATTTCACAGAGAAAATGTTTTTATTATATATAGACACACACACACACACAGTATATAACAATCACGTAAAAATGTGCTTATCAACATAAGCCTATATGATGCAAAAACACCAGTTACTTTCTTTTAGATTATCTATAGCAAAATTGTCAAGAAAAAACATAAGATGGTGCGTTTAGTATTATTTACGTTGTGTTGCTTAATGCCCTACAGTAGCAGATTTTGATTGGATAACAATACCTGTCATTGGCTAATGGGGATTGTAGTCTATCACGCCGACAAACAGAAATTAAAATGGGTTATAGAATGTTACGCGAAAGCGAGTGGTTCAGTTGCAAACATTTGGTAAAATAGCCTACTAAAGAACTCAAAGCGCATTTTGTAGTAGGTAACGATCTATGCTACGTCATCAAACATCGCCCATTGTACTGATTTACACACAAGCGTCGCACGTAACCCATAGGACGTAAACTGTTAAATGCCATCCACGTTATTTACAAATCGTGTCAGCTACACGAGGGTTTTCTGCCATGTGCTAGACTCAATGTTTTGTCTATCCATCATGTATGTACAATGATGACAACTATATCGCTAACCAAATAGTCAACATCGTTTACATTATTTATTATGGATAAATGCATCACACCCACGTTGTACTACACAATTGGTACCATACTTAGGAGCTACCGTACATCTGTAGCATTTAGCATGGTACCGTTACCAATAGTTGTTGAATAGTTTAACCACCTTTCTGCTCACCTTTATTTTTTTTAATTCCACGACAGTGTCCAAATCTTCACCCATAGCTTGATCTTCACTTTCAAATGTTATTTTGGATGGCATTTCTTTTTCTGTTGTTACCCCTCGTCACGGACACAACCTATCCTAAAAGCAGGCGGACAGGAAAGAACGCACTGTTGGCAGAGCTATGCTAGCCTCGCGAGACAATCTTGGTCTCGCGAGCTCCATTTTTACTTCACCACGAGTCCATGGGGCGTGTCAGTCTCGCAAAGCCAGTCGGGGGCGTTCCCAGAGCCATGGAAATGGGCGTTCCTGGCAATTTAGGGACGCCCATTGATGTTCGCCAACCGTTAAACGAGACAAGAAGAAGTATCCAGCTCAGCGGTTCTCAAACTTATCACCTCATAAAATGTTTGTCTCTGCAAGTAGTAATAGTAGACTACTATTGTAGTGGACTACTACTACTACTACTACTGCATACTAGGCTACTACATGTAGGCTACTATTATCTTCTGTTACTGTGATTTTCATTCTGTTAAGCCTCCCTCAAAATAGTTTTGTACAATCAGTTTGACAGTGGGATGAGCTGATCAGTTAAAAAAACAAAACATGTTTCACCTAGGGATGCAAACTCGCCCTGGCGTCGCTGCGCACAGGCAGCAGTAGGAGTGATCGCATTTCTCCACACATTCCACACATACTGTATGTAGGCATAGAGCGGCGCTCTTTCACTCATTTTACTATCCGTTTCGTCATTTCCATTCTAATTCGCAAGCATTTTCTTAGTTACCGATAATACCATTTTATTGTTAGTCATGTTACGGTAGGCTAATCTATACCTAAGCAGTATGTGTAGCCTACAGTACTACATGTGGCTTCTTAAACATTTCGTTATCTAATGTATTGGTGAGTTCACAGATGATTTAGCTTACCGTATATATTTTCAATAGACTATGTGATAATATATATTATATATTATAGCCAGAGTTTCATGTTTATTTCAAAACCACAATCCATGGTTTAAATGAAATCAAAGAGATTGGTGTTTCATTCGTGTCTGGTAGCTCTGTGGATCTTTAATCTCTCAAACTGGGAGTCCTCCATTCGTTCTGATCCAGACATCCTGTGGTTGCTACAGGTCAAACCAAGCTGTTCCTTCATCTGTATATTATATGATATAGATTAGAATACAGTAGCATAGCTAAATAAACAGTATTAGCCTACTCAACCCACTAGCAATAATGAATCACTTGAGTAGACATAAAACAAACTGTTTCTCATGTTATGGCTATCCCAACTAAACATTACATGTAATGGTGTTGGCTATACATTTACATTAATATAATTAACTTACCTCTCAAACACTGTTTAAGAAAGACAAAGCAACTTTGTTACACATGTATACCAAACGGTTTTCAATAACACTTTATGTGCTTGATGTCACATTGCAGTTCCAAAACTTCCATAGCTTTTGATGAAAAAATGCCACTGTGCCTATAACCCAATGATTGTCTACTAAACAATTGGAGTGAAATGTTGTACTAGGGTAAAATTATAGTGAAAATGTGCAATGGGCTATGCTTTCAAGACATTATAGGCTGAAATAAGATATAGGCTACTACCAATTTACATAATGTAGGCCAACTTCATAACATCAATTAAAAAATGTGTATAGAACTACACAAATCTGAGGCCATGGTTCTCCGCAGGAAAACAATGGAGTGCCTACTTTGGGTAGGGAATGAGTCTTTACCCCAAGTGAAGGAGTTCAAGTACTTCTGGGCTTTGTTCGCAAGAGAGGGGACATTAGAGCGGGAGATTGGTCAAAGAATCGGAGCAGCGGGAGTGCACTTTACCGCACCGACGAAAAGAGAGCTGAGCCGGAAGGCAAAGCTCTCGATCTACTAGGCAATATTTGTTCCTGCCCTCACCTATGGTCAGGGATACAAGTATGCAAAATGGGTTTTCTCAGGAGGGTGGCAGGCGTCTCCCTTAGCGATAGGGTGAGAAGCTCGGCCATCCCTGAGGAAATCAGAGTGGAGCCACTGCTCCTTCGCGTCGAAAGGAGCCAGTTGAGGTGGTACGGGCTCTGGGCGCCTCCCTAGGGAGGTGTTCCAGTCCAGCTGGGAGGGGACCTCGGGGAAGACCCAGGACTAGGTGGAGAGATTATATCTCCACATTGGCCTGGGAACGCCTTGGGATCTCCCAGTCAGAGCTGGTTATTGTGCCTCGGGAAAGAGAAGTTTGGGGTCCCCTGCTGGATCTGCTGCCCCCGCAACCCGACTAAGATAAGCGGATATGGATGGATGGATATAGGCATGCCAGCAAGGAAAACACTCAGAGCAAACATTCTGCAAACATATGGCATCACTCGTTATGGTTGATGCATTGTGTATTGCGACATGATTCTGTGATCAGTGGCCATACAATACTGACATCTTACTTTTTTAGCTAAGGACACAGAATAACAATATTGTTTATTATATCATTGCAGAAGCGAATTCCAGAGACTATTAACATGTGTTATTAGGATGTTAACGATGTTAACGATGTTAACATCCTGCTAAGGCAGTTTATTGTTAATTGTTCAGCCCTTGGAATCCAAAATAGTCTATTAAAATCTATTTCTATAGAGAGCTATTACTAGTAGTAATAAATGGTTAGAAATCATAACTACTTTATCATTGACGTGACATTGTGCCATATGTAAAGAGGTTACTCCAAATTTAATGGAAAATAGTGTGGTTAAGAGGTTTATAGCATCTTGCTCAAAAGTACTTCCACGTTTCTCTAAGAAGCAGACGCAATGGGGACCCAACAAGTTCAGAAGTCACATTAGACTACTGAACTATTTGTAAGCTAAACCCAGTTCAGCCATACTAAACTAATAATATTCAACTAGGATCTATCCCCATTTTCCATAAGGATGGTCTTCTGCCTACAGGAGATCATTGTCTTCTGCCTATAGGGGACCATTGTATTCTGCGTATTGGAGACCATTGTCTTCTGCCTATAGAGGACCATTGTATTCTGCCTATAGGGGAGCATAGAATTCTGCCTATAGGGGACCATATAATTCTGCCTATTGGGGACCATTGTTTTCTGCCTATCGGGCACCATTGGTTTCTGCCTATAGGGCACTATTGTCTTCTGCCCAGGGGACCATTGTATTCTGCCTATAGAGGACCATTGTCTTCTGCCTATAGAGGACCACTGTCTTCTGCCCAGGGGACCATGTGTGGCTGTCGTATAGGAACCTGCCTCTCCGCCTGCCCTGCTGTAGGTTAGCGCCCAGGTAGGTTGGTTCCCCTTCAAGGTCCTCCAGAGGTGGGTGAATGATATATTATACTTATATACACCATGGACCTGCCTGCAGAGTACAGCTGTATCTCTCCAACCGGTCCCTGGTAAATCCTGGTCCCTCCACCCTCCATAACATGACATTATGTCATGTTGTATAATATGTAACGTTAAGGACAGCTTAGTTCCCTCTAATTTCCTGTATCCTTCTCATAAGTACACTGTAAAATAGACTGCACGGGAGGTAAATTAAATATATGTACACACCATTATTTAACCAGGTAAAAGACTCATTTAAATTAGAATCTCTTTTACAAGAGCGAACTGGCCAAGAGGGCATCTTAAAACGTCCACCTACAACATTTAAACACACAATGTCCACCATTCAATTACAGTACCACAATAAATGAAAAGCATGAAACTAACAGTCATAATCACTTAGACATGAAGCAATTACAATCATTGTCCCATTTCACATCCCCTAAAAGAAATACAAAGTCTTTAAATGAAATCAGTTCACAGTTCTAAGTCATTCTGTATATCATTCCAGGCAGTTGGGGTTGCATACTTAAAAGCTTTCTTGCCCAACTCAGAGAGAGCACAGGCCATATTTACTTATCTAAAAAACATTCAAGAAGCAAAGCAATTGTGTCATTTGTACATCCAGTCATAGGTACCAAATTCAAGACAGGGAGCCAACTTGCACTAACTAGCAGGCTAGATCAGAATTTTCACTAGGCTGGCTAAAAAGATACTAGCCATGTTTGTAAATGCATTTACACAGCTACAAATGATGCCATGCAGCCTGTAAAGGTAAAGCACATAACATAATTCAAAAACCACATACCGCTTTCTAAACTGAAGCCAGCCTGATTCATTGGGGATTGTTTATATTCATCCTAATGGGCCTCTGATTCATTTTGAAACAATTGGTGCAGCAATCAGCATGATGACAACTGATACAACTGTATCTACTGTACAGTAGCTCTCTGTCTTTATCTTGGGACAGTAGGCTATATACTAATAAAAACATAAACGAGTGATATGTCATTTCCATTCTTCCTGGAGGCCACTGTATTGGAAAACACACAACACGTGTTGTGTTTGTGCCTGGCACATTTTGACCCTTCTATGTATTTTTCATCTAAAGTACCAAACCCACAGCAGTGATCTGGTGTTTATTTGCACTACAGCTAATGTTTAAGTGGTAACATCATTAGGTGCTTTATTGAACATGGTATACTGACAAATTAATATAAACCAGCAGACAATGCAAGTTAACCACTTTAATAGGCTCTGCAATGGCACAAGAGATGAGAAGCAGATTGTGCTGCGTGACCCCCAGAAATGTCCCATGCATGTCCAATAAAAGAGGGGCTTCTGGGACACACAGGCAGGACAGCAGTAAAGTGTACGCCATTGCAACAGGGATGAGTTGGGCTGAGGGTATACAGGGCTGTGTAATTAATCACATTTTGATCGCTATTTCAGTTACCGGCTCCTAATAATCATCAAAAAATGTATTGCACATTACGTTTAGCAAGTAAACTCTTAGTTTTAGACATACGTGCACACTTGCCCGGGAGGGGCGAAACTTCAACAGGAGAAGCATTAAAGGACATTTCACAGTTGAAGGTGTTTTCATTGTTTCATTTTTATTTAAGTGCAGTAACCTATTAAAAATGTACTGAACGTAGCAAACGTTCAATTAATTGAACGCACCGCACTTTACTGTCACCTAACAAATGTATATTTGTAAATGAACAAAGTGCAACATATACAATGTACAAAGCAATTGAACAATTACACTGTATTACATGAGATAACAATATAATACAATATGGCTAACTTCATATTAGGTTATAAGTGTTCTTTTTGACCTCAAACTCACAAAGGAGTGCGCCTCCCACTCATTCGCCAATGAGAAGTCTCCTCTTCGACATTGCGACAGTATCGTAAAGGGCAATGTTGTGTTGCAAAATTTGACCAGTTGCCCTCCAAGCTAAGCTTTCATTTAATTTCTTGAAGTAAATTCTCAACAAAAACACATAATCTGTAACCATGGCGGGAGCAATTGCCAGGAAAGCCACCGACTATTTGAAGAGCAAAGAATTTAGGGAATATTTGATGAGGTACGTTGCACAAAGTGGTAGTACCGGTAGCTGTCGAGGTAGACTGGGTGCTTACAGCAGTACGGTGCCTACCTTACCGTACTTTAGCCACGCACAGCTAATGTTAACATGCAGTCAACTCACTAGCACTGACTTACATCGTATAATAATAATAACAATAACATCCTCTCAAGTAAAGCTATAATAATGTACCTTAAGTTTTTTGCAAAATTTTGATTGGCCAGTTTGGAAGGGCACTGCTTTGTAGTTTGTCTTTCAGCAAAATAGTTTGCCCGCTGTACTGATTTTCTAGTGAATGGTACAATAAGTTATCCTGACGTTATCCTCTCTAACTGATTGTTTTAGTGTACTAAATCGTGAAATATTTTTGTAGTACAAATAAGACATTTTGACTTCAAGAGATCATAAGACATGACTATTCACATAACGTTTGTGCTTAATGCAAGGTGTAGTAGTTTACTCTGAGGATTGCATATCAGACTGGGGCTAAGGTCAATCGTTAGAAAATGTTGCATTTGATTTATCACCATAGTGTCTACATTGTAGCTGGTGTGCTATCGCATGTGAAAAAGGATAACTTTGTAGTAACAAACCTCATGCAAATGTGCTAGCCGTTTCTTTTTAAAATGTGGCAAAATCATGACCAATCTTGATTATACTTTTTGATTGCACTACATTATGACTAATTTTTATGTCTGCTTATCTCTATGTTCCTCTGAAACCTGCCTGAACAGTACAGTAAGTTGACAGCTTTTCTGTTTATGTCTGACACTATGCCTGCCATTCTTTAGTGAGGTCACAGCTGCTATGAATGTTTATCATTTGTATCGGTTTTCCCTATGCACTAATGTATTTTTGTGAGATTGTTACTACTGTGAAAGTTTTTATATTGCCGTTATTACCATTGCACCAATGTAGAAAAGTGTCAGATAAAATATTAGCTACACTTTGTATAAATCTGAATTTTTCTTGTGTTTGTGTACAGCATTTCTGGGGTCCGGTAGCTAATTGGGGTCTTCCAGTGGCCGCCATCACAGATATGAAGAAGAGCCCTGAAATTATCAGTGGCCGAATGACCTTTGGTGAGCCTCAAACACAAACACACACACACACACACACACACACATACACACACACACACACACACACATACACAATCAGGTGAGAGGGTGTACAGATAAAATGAAACATAGCTATCTTAGAGTTTTAGGGGCACATTTCTCGTGAAATAACTGATCTAAATCAATTATGTAATTGTTTGTATTTTACTGCTTTCAGCTCTGACCTGCTACTCGCTGCTCTTCATGCGATTCGCCTACAAAGTACAGCCTCGGAATTGGCTGCTGTTTGCTTGTCACCTGACAAATGAGACAGCACAGCTCATCCAGGGTGGACGGCTCATCAAATATAAGTAAGACAATTCTGTTGATCATTGTTGTTATCAAAAAGAGCTACATTTGGGCGGCAAGCTCTGAATTTTCTCTGTATAAATCTATGTTAAAAAGGACCTCAATGTGGCGTGGGGCACACTACAAATATTTAAATGTGGAAGACTCTACACATAAAGACTACCTTTTGTCTTTTTGTCTTTTGTCAACATTTTGGGTGAAAAGGGGTTTTAACCTGGATATCATAGATGAAAATGGGGCCATTGGAAAGAACTCTGTAGTTCACCTGTGTCCTTTTGAAGTCTGTAATGGAAATATTTTGTTTTCTATGAGAGAGACTTGTCCATAACCCGTGTCCCAGTTTGTTGCAGCACATGCATGTGGGCTGTTACAATACAAACAAGGAAGTGAGGTATGCTTGAATCCCTCCAAACAAACAAAAAAAAGAAAGAAAAAAAGTAATAAGTAGAATATGCCTTTTTAAAGTGTTAATGATACATACTACACTTTTTTAAAAATATATATAGCCACATTTTATTCAATGAATCTACATAGTCGTTATGGCAGAGACTGACAGCATTATATATATGGAAAGTTAAAATCATCCACAAATTAGGCTCAGGGCGATATTGGTTGAAATTCCACTTTAAGCAGAACCAACATGAAGGCAGTTAGACATTTGTCACACTGCTTTCTAAAGGGCTTTTCACAAGGGAAGCGGAACCCACTAGTGTTCAGTTAAATTTCAGTGAGAAGTGCGTGGCCGAGGCGGGCGGGTAGGGAGGCGGAATGGCGGGCGAGTTGGTAGGCGGAAAAGCGGGCGGGCGCATTCACAAGAACTTTGCCGCTTGTGTGCACGAATCGAGAACACGCCCGCCCGCCTTCCATATAAAATATATATAACGTTTGAGGTGGCGGCGCGGAGAGACACATATTTGCCTTCTTGATTTGTAGGAATTTAAGCTAGCCTGGGCTTAATACATCTGCCATGCACTGACTGCTGACAGAAATATTTGTTTATCTTGACCAGCAACCAGTGTGTATCAACCCTTCATTATTCAATAGTAATCATAATAATAATAATAATAATAATAATAATAATAATAATTATTATTATTATTATTATTATTATTATTAATTTATTGTCATTGAACAGCACTATGAAATGCAGATGCACTTCCTGAGTCGGCTGTTCTAATTAAAATAAATAATAGATAGATAATAAGTAAATAAATAACACTCGCACATCTTGCTTCGGCCACAATCACAAAACATTTATAATGAGGCTTAGAAAAAGCAATATGCTAACTGCTGACTCCGGAGTGCGTCGTCATTTTTATCTAGTAGTCTGCTAGTCGGATTATCTAGTAAATATAGTCTATTTAACAAAGTATAATATTGTAAATGTAATTGGTGAGCATATGTATGATTATTCTTTTTTTTTCCTTTTTTCCTCAGCATGGAGAAGAAGAAAGAGTCTTAGAGGAGGATAAATACCAATTTAGATGTTTGTCCTTTTGGAACCTGAGTGAGCCTCTGTGGCCAGACTTCAAAATAAGTGCACCTAAACATCAAATCCCATGATCATAATAGTAGCACATAAAATATTGTGTAGATATTAATGATGTAATGATTATTTCAGGTATATGTAGTATTAGTGTATATATATATTTTAACAAGAAACTGAGATTAAAAATGACACACCTTCTCGAATTATGGCCTGTTAGTTTTCCCTATTTCTTTTTACATTTTTTTCCCTTAAAACACTGCATTAAACACAAACAGGAACCTGTCAGAGGCAGGGTATACAGTACATGTTAGATGCAGTATAGTCTAGCTGTTGTAAACTTGCTTTTTGGAATGTCATTCATCTAAATATACAGGCCATTGGCATAGAACATTGTTGTTATTGAAATAATACATGTCTTGTCTCATTATATGCCTTTTCATGCATATAATGCAGGAAAGCCTGCATTTTATGTACTGTTTGTTGGTATGACATGTACATTAATTTATTCCCTGATTAAATAACATGATGTGGTGTCTGCGTGTATTGGAATACACTGGCAATAAAGGATTTAAATATCTTTCAGCCTATTGTGGTGTCTGGTGGAAACTGGATTTCACTTCTCAGGTGAAGTTATGTACAATTTCCAGTAGGTGGCAGTAACGGTTTTGTTGCAAGCGCCTATAAGAAGAAGAAGAAGAAGATCTGTAAAACAACGTTCATCCACCACCAGAACGTCAACATGGCTTCCTCAAACAGCTCTTACTGGAAAGATATCTGCGAAAAATTTACCACTGCCCAAACCCTTTCAGAGGTTGAGTCTCGTAAAGATCCAGAAAATGATCCCTTCCGTTCAAAGTACAAAGCCAGGGAGCTCTACAGGGACATTTACAGTTCGCTTAAAAACCACGAAGCTGAAAATTACAGCGGAGGAGAAGGGGGCGACCATCAACCCTCAGAGCAAGCGTTAGATGGGGAGAAGGATGACGGGTTTGGTCGAGGCTTCAGCGGTGACTCGCCGGATGGATTGAGAACCGCCAAGCTGGGATCTATAGAGTATTATCTAGGTGTCAACCATATCGAGACAGAGGAGCTGCCAACAGGCCAAGAGCATCTGCTGAATTGCATGAAACATCTAGAGAAATGCAGCGTATCGCCTGAGAATGTGTCGTTATGCATCCATGTCAGGGTAATGACGATGCGGTTTGTTGACAATTATCCATATCTATAAGATGCAACCTTATAATGTAAAAATCATTGATTTAACATTATTTAACCCACTCCACATCATGTAGTTCGACATTACATTGTCTCTCAATTGCAATTTTTGCTGATTGTGTGGCCTTTCAGAACCAACTGGGCATCCTTTGGGCAGGACGAGATGAGACGGAGACGGCCCAAGGCTTCCTGGAATCAGCCGAATCTATATATCTAAGATACATGAAAGAGGTATAATTGGTTAGTTACAGTTAAAACAACTCTATAGTCACATGCACTTTGTGTGATTAAACTACGCAGGTTTACTCTGGTTATGTGGCTAAGACTATCTACTACTCTGTACAGATGAGCAGACTATGTTTGCTTAACCTCCATTATTTGCTTATATAATATAGTGCAGCTACTATGAAGGGACAACTGACAACCCTTTGTCTTTTGTGGTAAGGGGGTGCTTAGTTGGCTGTGATGGGCCATTGTACAGTGTATAGCTATTACAAGGGGGGCCCACACTGAATCATTGCTAATGGTTTTCATGGCTGGGTGTCCTGGGCCCTATAATTGTTCTTATAGGTTGCTAATGCCAAGGCCACCCTCCATCCACCCACTACTCTAGGTAGGGGGCATTGGTAATAGCTTTCCTCTGGTTGTTAATCTGGCCATGGGTATCAACAGCACTCTAGTAAAGATAGGGTACTTACTGTGTTTTTGTATAGGAGGGGAATCCTCCAACTGACATGACAGAGTATTTCTGTTGTGAGGGAGACCTTCTGACACACCAGGAGAGGACAAAAAGGTAAATCCCAGATGTATAAATATGGGCTATATCCACACTGTGGCAGACAGTAATAAAATAGCCTGCCTTAACCATATCCACTTTTCCTTCTTCCTTCTCATTGTTTGACCTCACTTTTTAATGTATTTCTTCCTTGCTAGGTTTGAGTTGGCCTACACTCATACCATGTTCTACTTGGCACAACTCTATAAGCACCTTGGTGAGTCTTGTCTATGCGTATGCGTTCATTCGTAGGCTAGGGTAAATTATTTTAACACAAAAACTTGAATGCCACACAGTCCAATTTATGAAAAAATAATATGATTTTATTGTAGAAATATCCCAAGCATACACTGTAATTTGAGAGTTGCGGTGGTCTAAATGGAAGATAACCAGGAGCTTCGCTGCTTCTCCTCTTGCCGCTGCTCAGCGTAACATGTAGTAAACATGAAATGCATAATTCACTCTGTATCCGCTGCGGAGCCATGTTCACCACGTCTTCTTCAGATGTGATGTGCAGCGGACTGAAGGAGAGCAGTCACTGCACGGCACGCTGGGCAGATGCTTCTTTGTCTATCTGTAGGCATAGTGCAACGCCATAGGCCTAAAGCCTACGGATGAAACATTTAGCTCGGTTTACACTCGCTGGCACTTGCTCCACCATTTGATCAATTATGCTTAATGTCGAATTCACCAAATTTCTCTTTGCAGCTCGCTAGCTTACCACTCTGTGTGTGCTGAACAAATGATCTGGTACTTTTACACAGCCCTGGCCGCGTTAATAGGAACACAAACAAAGTGATGCAGACACGCACACACACAAAATCCTACTTTTCGTAATGTGTTTCCAATGTGTGGTTCTGAGGGAGCACCTTATGACGTTGGAGGGAGAGGCGTTTTTGTTTTGAAGCTTTTTCCAGGATGACAAAATATACCTTTTAAATGGTCTAAAATAATGTATTTTCTTTTATCATATGTATATGTCCAGATGAATAAAATAAGTTTTGTATTGAATGCTGCGTTTTTTCGTTTTTTCTCCTCAGGCGAAAATGAGCGTGCTGCCACCTACTGCCACAGTACACTACAGAGACAGTTACGACTCAACCAGTATAATCCAATGGAGTGGGCTCTCAATGCTGCTACTCTGTCACAATACTACATCACCAAGGTAAGGCCTGGGTATTAATGTGAAATAGGCCTCCAAAGAACATATGACTCATACATGACACAAGCCATAGTAACCAAATGAATGTACAAATAAAGCTATTCACTAAGAAGTCTACCTCTGACCTTCAATCTGTTCAAACTACTGCAAGAGAACTAACGTCACTGTATTGTAT
Organism: Typhlichthys subterraneus; assembly: GCA_027564835.1. NCBI lineage: Eukaryota > Metazoa > Chordata > Actinopteri > Percopsiformes > Amblyopsidae > Typhlichthys > Typhlichthys subterraneus. The sequence continues at coordinate 5,285 of JAODUH010017625.1, read as the reverse complement.
GACAATAAGGCTACACATTCTTTCAGGGGAAGGATAGTGTAGTGGTCTATATGGGCTACTATCTGAAAGATTGCGGGTTTAAACCCCACAGTTGGCCCATCTGTAAGCATCCTAGAGCAATATGCATAAGTTCTATCTGCCCATGCAATATTTAGCAAAACTAATGCATTGTAAGTCGCTTTGGGACATTTTGTCCATTGTGTAAAAATCAATAGATCGTTTAGAAGAGTTAGCAGCAATATAACAGTTGTAGCTAGCATGGCTTCCCATCACAACTATAAGTCTAATCAATAAATATTGTGTTACAGGGCCACTACATGGAAGGCAGACATTGTCTCTCAGCTGCCACCGTCATAGCAGGCTTGGCAGGGGAGGGTCCCTCTGAGGCAGCAGCACAGGAAAGTCAGTATCTATTTAAAGGTATAGTCAGCTATTGCAAGCTAATTGCAAGCTAATTGTATGCTAATGCACTGGTCAAATATCTCCTCACATTTTGCTAGCTTACCATTCGCTGTGCATGCTGAAAAAACAACAAAACCATAACTTGCTTCACAATGCGTTTCAATTTGTGATGCGGCGCTGCGGAGGGATATTGTTTTGATTTGGCCTCGAACTTAGCAAGCGTTCTCAAATAAAAGTAAGCCTGCTTTTTGAAGTGGTGAAATACACCAGCAGCAGTTTGTTTCCATGTGAAAATTTGGCTAACCTGAAATCTGTATGCCAAATTGCCCCTCGGGGTCATAAACATTTGACTGTATTCTGTCTTCAGTTGGAAGGATTCTATTCGGAAAGACAAAGTGTCCATGTAAACCCAGCTGCTCTTTCACCCAGGCTAATTATTCAATCCACACTGCAAACCCTGTTCCTTCCTTTTCTGTATCTTATCTTTTCCTTCCTCCACTCTCCTATATCTAATGTTTTGCCTTTCCTTTCTTTCTCTTTGTCCAAGGTGAGTCAGAGAGAGACAGCAGGGATGTGCTGAGACAAAAGAGGGCAGAGATAGCCAGGTGTTGGATAAAATACTGTCTCAACCTGCTACAGGATGCCAAGAAACTGTTAGAGGTCTGTCCGTCTGTTTGTCTTCGCGTGCTTCCATTTCTTTTGTCCAATGCCAATAAAACACAAATTAGCCACCACTTGCTTTACCCAGTGTTTTTGTACACCGTATGTGTGTCTAAAGGCGTACTCTCACTTGCCTTGAACCGCACCCACGCACGATTGTCCCCCCCCCCCTTCCCCGCTGGCCTGCACTCACACTGCAGTTAACATTCAGGAACAGGGCACGCTTACGCCAAAACATTACGTTGGCTACTTGGTTTCAGGACAATTATTTTGTCCACATAATCGTTCCACTGGAATTTGTCCTTGATGTCCGACGAGCTACCAGATTTATCATTCAGATACTGAGCACACAGTTTTTTCATCTTTTGCCGACACTGCTCAGTGGTTCATTGATACCCACCAGTAGGTAGATAGCTCTTGTGTGTTGTATACAGTTGCTCCTGAACACTCTCGTCCTAATTTCCAATAAACCCACTAGTCAAACGAAACGCACTTTGGGGTCAAACGTGCTCAGGCACGGTTTAACTGGGAATTGTGCGTACACCTTAAATGTATTCTTAATTCTATTCTTTGTTTATTGGGAGGGCGTGTGCTACTCTTCTCTACTCTCTGTTTTTAACTTGTTCGATACCTGTCACCGTTCAAAGTCTTACTCTTGTACCACAAAGGAAATTGTGTGTGTGTCTGTATATACTGTACACAAGTGGCCATAGATTACATAGATATGTGGAGATACAATGCACGCATTCCATAGAAGCAGACATGGGGCTGTAGGCAGCCCTTAATATTTGTATGTGCTGTATATCCCAGGATAACATTGGGGAGATGGATGTGGAGCGTCAAGAGGAGCTGAAGAGGGCCCGGAGAGAAGAGGCTGAAGAGAAAGGCAGGAAGAGCACTTTACTGTTTGACTGTGAAGACACCTTCGACTCCATCACCAGCCTGGAGGAGAAGGTCAGTATCATAACATTCCACTGCTCCTAACTCCTGTAGCGTCTTACTACTTACTGGCCGCATCTGCAGCGCATCGCTGTCTCTGTGTGTTTGTCAGACTGGGCCAAACCAATACTTTCAATATTGAGGGTAGATTGGAGCGGCCCCTCCCGTCTTGTAGTGATCCTTGAGATCTGATTGGCCCAAAAGCGTTTTCACACAATCGAATGCAAGGTGGTGTATGAGATATTTCTTTCATTTTAGTTTCTTATCCAAATAAATTGAGTGCAGGGAAGGCAAATAGATACGTGTTGGGAAAAAATGGAAAAGAAGAGCACTCCAAGCTTGGCTGTTCAATGTAAAAGACAGAACACACAGGCCTAGTAGATGATGCATCCCAAGCCAAGTGACAGTCAGTAGCCTGGAGACGCAGTAAGGCTATATCCTACAAGAGATGTCATGTACAAGCAGCAACATCCAAACGATATATTGTTTTAGTTTTTCTAAAGTTTGTCCTGTTGGCTAGAGTTGGTAGGCTAATAGCCTAGCTAAAAGGATTAGGTTGTTACTATATCATTGGCAGTAAACTATTTTTATTGGTGCTGAAGCACACTCAAATAGCTTTTAATAATCACACCTAAAAATCAAGAAGAAATTATGATTATTTGTATGGCCTAAGTTTTATTCCTAATGTTAGTTTGCATTCCTGGTTCCTGAATATTTTTGAAAGCAATACAAAATGCCTGAGACATATATTCTATTACATTTTGAATTGTTACCTGTTCCTTTTTGTATTTTCCTTTACATAAATAAAGACATTATCACCTTAAGGATACAGAAAAGGAACACATTGTTATACAGTTAAATGTGTTATTTAGAAGGCTCTGTACAGTATTTTATATTCCCCTAAAGGTCTGATAGATTCACCCTAGCTGGTTTTTAATGTACAGACTAGGCTACTGATTGTAGCCTTAATTTATATTATTTATACTTAACAATTAAAGGCCAGAAGGGAGGTTTCTCCCGTCAGTCTCATCTTTTTCAAACAATAGAATATCAGGGAATTTTGTAAGATTTTAGTTGCCATTAATCACAAATTTATGTGGTAGCTTATTACATTTCAAATATTTCTCAACAAATCTTGAAATGATGGTCTATACCAGGCCCGGGCAAAGTCAGGCCCGGGGGCCGGATGCGGCCCTTTGAGACGTTCTACCCGGCCCGCCTAGTACATCAAACATTTAAAAATAATAATACAACATAAAATTACTCGACGAGCTCGGCAAAATGTTAGTTTATTTACTGTTGCTTAAAAAAAATACATAGTTAAAGTGAACTGTTACGTTTTATTATGAAATTTGTGTTGCATAGGAATAGCCTTTAAGCATAAATATTCAAGTTAGCAAAGTTAGCTATTTTGTGTTGTATTTTAAAAGAATTAGCATGTTTGTTAACATAGTAACGTGGCCCGCAAAGTTATCTGACATTATCAATGTGGCCCCCAAGTGAAAATAATTGCCCACCCCTGGTCTATACTCTACCCAATTAATTTGCAATGGCTCTTTTCCGTGCTTCAAAACTGCTTGCTTTCCTCCAAAGACAGCTCTCTCTTGTTTGTCATTTCTAATACAAATACAGTAATGCCAAGAGTAGACATACCTAAATACAGTAATACCAAGAGTAGACATACATCACTAAGAATTGTTTAACCAGTCAATCAAACAGGACACACCAACAACAAAGACCAGTCACGTGCCACCGGAGGGGATCTACACAGTTGGCGTGACATCGCACACCATGTCTTCCGAGGCAGAGATGCTGCAGTGCCTGAAACTGGGGGCATTGTCACGCACCACCGCCAGCACGCAGACCTGTCACATTCCAATAATTGTTCACTTAATTACAAAATGTGCTAATGTAAGACATAAAAAGAATACTAAATACACTAAAGACATAAAAAGAATAGCAATTGGAGAGAATGTTTGAGGTGAATAGGTCACTGGTTGAGGTACCAAATTGCATTCTGCAGAAGGTCTTAAGATGGGCATACACTGCGACGAAAATGATCGCGGCCGATTGTAGCCTTCACACTGTACGATCAAATCGCCTTCACACTGTACAATCAAATCACCTGTCCAAACGGTGGAGTCCTAAAGATTTAGGTGCTTACACTGTAAGGGGCGACCGTCAAGCCCGACCTGACTGTACAAATGAAATAAGCCTGTCGACCCCTGCAGAAGCTCCTCCAAAGGAAGAAGAGGTTGCAAAGAAGAATAATTTAAAATGTTTGCTATATGCAAAATGTAAAGTTCAAATATGGAGGACTATTTGTAATTAGGCCTATGTCATTACAATAACAGTAAAACTGTGTTCCCGCACTCCCCAACAATGCCATTAATAATAGCCTACAATAAATAGGCCACCATGCTTTAAAACTACTCAATGACATACGCCTACATTGAAAATAGATAAAAAATAAAACAGCCACGCAGCCTATGCAGGGAAGGAGTAGGCAAGTCTATAAGCAAGGCTGTTGAACAGCTCGACCGCAGCAGCCTCCAAAGTTAACCTACTGTCCATATCACTCTTCATGTCACCATGGCGCTTTCACACACTTTGCACAGGCGCAGTGAGGCAATAATGCACTGGATTTGGGGACTCGACTTGTGGCTCTGCTGTGCGTGCGAGATCCTGGCGACAGCCGACCAAATATCTGACCTTGTCAGAAATGTGGTCGTACGTCGGAAGAGCGGGAGCCATTAATCGCTCCTCGCAACCACTTGCAACCCCCTGTACACGTCACGGCAAATGACGCCTGACAAGCCTCAGAGGTCGGGCCATAAACTGGCATGAAGTCGCACAGTGTAAGCCCAGCTTTAGTTGTTTATCACATCTAGATGAAAATACCAGGAAACAAGGGTTGAAATACTCATTTGATACAACCGTATAATAAAAACAAAATTATTAGCCTTGCTGTTTTAGTACTTGTGGAGAGGACTGCATCTTGTCTGGAGCCCAAACTGCAAGTGTCTTTTAATTTCATTTGAGTTCATTTGAAGTCTCAACCCAGCATAAAACTGGTAGAGCATTGAAGCTTCTTTAACAGCTTCAATAATGCATATAAATCTTTGGATAAAATAAAGCATTTATAAATACTACCATTATATTAATCTAGATTGAAACTACTCCAATCTGTTAAAAATGTGTCTTTAGCTGTGCTGTATTTCTGTCTTTCAGGTTCATTGTTTGTTCCCATTGGACTTCACAGAGGCCAGAGCTGTGTTTCTTGT
>JAODUH010017604.1:7367-17486 GCA_027564835.1 Typhlichthys subterraneus | reverse complement strand
AAGTGTATTAGCTTACATTTAGCTTGCAATAGCTGACTTCACCTCTAAACAACAGGAGTTGTTTTATTTATTTGTGATATAAGGAAATATATTAGCATTGGGTGAAGACACGCTCTAAACTACACAGTCTAATCAGTGTCCATTTGCCTGACAAGACACAGCAGCTGTGAGTGGGCATGGTAGACTCGTAGGTGCTGTTAATTGTGTGCGTCTGGGTTTGGTCCTAATCAGCGTGTAGCGCTGAACTACAGCTTCACGGTACCATTGCTAACAATGGGCAAATCACAATAAATCCCAGCCAGGTAAAATCATGAATGGCTAGCCTTAGAGATATGAACTATTTGAGTCACTGGAATCTATTCCATTTATCTGCAAAACTGAGTCTCTGGTGTGCCGTCCTGCCTGTCTGTCAGTCTGTCTGTCTGTCTGTCTGCCTGTCTGTCTGCCAGCCTGCCTATCTTTCTGTTTTATTGTCAGCTATTGTCCCCTTCCGTTCCATCTGGTCAGTCTCTGAGCTTTCACACGGTTAGACCACAATGAGGTGCAATCTGCTCGGATAACCGTCCTTTTACTGCTCTCTCATGGCACATATAGCATAAATGCCAAGGAATTCAAAACTTACAGGCTGCGCAATGCATTTCATCAATTCATTTTAAATCGTTTTAAGTGGGTTTTTTTATTTTATTTTTTAAACTGAGACCATTCAGTCATCGAGAACACACTCCCTACTGTGAGTAATGGAGCAATTAAAGTCTGGCGGCTGATGTTGATGACATAGCTCGTGTTTCTCTGTGGCTCTAACGCTTCAACATGTATTCTGCTGTGTTGCATATGCTTAATCTAGTTGTGCTGCTCAAACACACTCTAAATGATGCTTATCTGATCAGTGGAAGTGGTTCTTGGACTACAGGGCCCTGAATGCAAAGGCTGAACAACAACACTGGTTCTCCACTTGGTCTTTGGCTCCCTATAGGTTGGCAACACGTCGTAACAACACTACTACAAGAACAAATTGCACCACTCGAACACGGCTCTCTCTTCAGCCTTCTTTCTATCTCTATTGACATCTTCCCCGCTCTCTCTCTCTCTCTCTCTCTCTATCTCTATCTCCCTCTCTTTCTCCCCCTCTCTCTCCCTCTCTCTCTCTCCCTCTCTCTCTCTCTCTGCCTCTCACTCTCTTTTTCTCTGCCTCTCGGAATGCTGGAATGAGCATAGTCTATCAAGGCACCAGAATGTGTGCGTGTGTGTGCGTGTGCGTGTGTGTGTGTGTGTTTGTGTGTTCATGCAGCTTTAATTGTTTGACAGCATAGATTAGCACTGCACCATTGCCCTGTTTTACGTGTGTGCGTGTGTGTGCGTGTGTGTGTGTGTGTGTGTGTGTGTGTGGCTGTCCCCTGTGGCAACCACCCCCCCCTTCCTTCACCCATAGGGGGTAGGCTGGTTTACAGATGGTGATGATAGGCTGTCCAAAACAGCAGTGGCTCCATGACAACACCCTGTTGACTTTCTGCCACAAGCAGGTGCCATGCAACATACGCAGTGTGTTCTCATAGTGAAGCCTCCTTAACAGGAGCCGAACACTCCTGTAGCTCCATCGATGCAACCAAGTCCCATCAATGTAACCAAGTCCCATCAATGTAACCAAGTCGCATCGATGGGACTTGTTTCTTTCGATGTAATTCCATTGATTGGTTGATGCAGTCGTTTCAGGAGTAGACCCGTCCTGCTCCTATTACAATGCACTGTAACTTGGCTACATCGCTGTGGTCACCAATGTGGCGGAAGTCTCAGCATCTTTCGTCCATCAGCACTATACGTCACATAAGCAACTCTGTATAAGCTGGACAGTACTGTCGGGAAGTTGTACCTTCAATATTCATTGGCTGTTTTCATTGTCTGTATCTGTAATTCCAGTGTGATGCTAAAGTGCAGTACTTTATTTACACATTTCAGTTTTTCCATTTATTTTAAGCCATAACCGTAGTCAGCTTTACAAGTAAATGGTAAATGGACTGCATTTATATAGTGCTTTTATCCAAAGCACTTTACAGTATTTTGCCTCACATTCACACATTCACACACTGATGGTGATTGCTGCCATGCAAGGTGAGACCAACCACCAGGAGCAGTTAAGGTTTAGGGGGTTAGGCATCTTGCTCAAGGGTACTTACAGGTAGGTCAACCGGGGTTCCTGCCCCTCAAGTCCTGCAAACAGCCAGACTTGTGTTGTCTAAGTTTAACGTCAAACTTGGACTTTGAGTTGCGTAGTTGGTTACCATGCATGTGAATCAAATTACCTCTCCTGTCAAGTAACAGGTCTTGACGCAGTTAGATAGTGCTGTGTCCCAGACTTATGTAAGTAAAGACATTAAATAAATAAATAAATAAATCATGTATTACAGTGTGCAGACATTTAGAAAATCCCTATGGACAGGGAAAGCATGATGACAATATGTTACCAAGCAACGTCTGAAAACTGTTTTATTGGCTATAAACACACACAGCTTGGAAACAATAGTATTACTCTAATACATTAACAGTGTTTACAGTAGAACGGCTAACGTATTACATTACTGTAATACATTATCAGTATTTAAAGTAGAACGGCTAACAGTAAAACAGATACAAATCTAAACCACTAACTTGCCAAAAGTCATCGCATATCGATGGCATGGTGTCTGGACGAGACATGATTTTCAGGAAGAAATGATCGTGGACCCAAATAACACCAGGATTAATGTAACCTGGTAAAAGCATCTCCAGAACCAGTTACAGACCACCAAACCATGGGTGGTTCAATTGGTGCCGACAGCAATCTAGTGCCAGTTTATCTCGTTAGTTGACAATCGTGGCCCAATCACAACGTAATTTTGTCAGTTTCAGTAAATATGTTCTCACAGTCCTCTAGCTGTCTGTATTGTCTGTGCTGGTTGTGTGGTGCAGACCGCACCACACAACACTGCTCTATCCTTTGCAATGCGTGTCCAATGTGTGTGTGTGTGCGGGGGGGGGAGGTGGGTTTCTGAAGGATTACTGAGGGGAGAGGTGTGTTTGTTTGTATGTTGATTTAAAATATCTTTTCAAGCATTGCTTATTCTCTACCTAGAATGGATTTATTTGAACAAGGTATTGTCTGTGTTAGCACTTGAACATGGACCTACAGAACAAGACTGTCCTTTCCCTTAAATTCTTAATAGCACAATTGTCACTTTTTCCACCAAATGACAATACATAGAGATTAACTCACATTGACATGTTTAACATCATTTAGCTGACGCTATCCAAAGATACTAAAAATTACTAAAATGCCTAGTCTTCAACATCTCCATATTTACCCATAAAGGTTAGACCTGTAACACCTGCCAATGACAGCAGGATAAGAAATGACAGGGTTTTGACAGATATACAATATCATCTCTGTCTGGCCACAGCCTGAGGCAAAAGTGAAACAGCATGGACAACAACAATCACCAATCCCGTTGTGTTGCCAGCTCATCGTGAAAACACACAAGCACAAACACCTCGGTGGTTCTGCCAGCAAAATAGCGTGTTGGATTCTTCTTAACTGCTTGCATCACACTGCGTTGCAAACAAAACATGCAACAGCAGTATTCCTGCGAAACGCTTTATGATCTTACAAAGGGAGTGTGCGCGTTGAGCTAATGGACTATTGTGTTTGTGCTGTATTCGTACTGTGGGGGCCCCCCGGGGCACGACAGCAGCTGTAGGTCACAGAGAATCTGGCCCTCATTATTACCACTGGAGAAAACAGGGAAGCTGGGCTTCTTTTCTATTCAAGGAACATTTTTCTACATCCTCTCCAGTGGGGTGGACATCAGATCATGACCCATTCACGTACCGAAATGATGCATCAAACATGAGCAAACTCAATCTGTTGCTTTGTGCTGTCATGCCTAATTTGCATAATTTATAAGATTATAAGAACAATCAAAAACCATTTCAGATAACTTCATAACTTTAATTACAATGTCTGCGTTCAGCACTCATGTTAGCAGATTAATGTGTTTATGTTTAGGTCATGTTCTCTTGAAGCTACTTTGACTAAAACATTGAGGAGAACAATGTGCTCTTGTCACTATAATTGTAATACTCTAATACTCTATGTATCGTAAATGTTTATGCTGTAGATTTCAATGTAGTTTCACACAGTGAATTGTGACGTGTAAACAAGTTACACATGCACGCACGCACACACTCACACACTCGAACACAAATCGGAAGCCACTTGAGGCAGAATATGGTTCTACAAGGCCCATCTTACATCTCACGGCACCGGTTGAGGAGAATAAATCATCCCCATCAATTAGGAAGACTCCCCAACATTACACACAGTCAGCGCAGACTTTATTGAGAGCTCACTTCATTATTTACCAAATTGAAACCGTGCTTGTACACTGAATATGAAGCCGATAATCACTGCCATGTAAACTGAGTTAAGTGTTTAACGACCTGATGGTGTTAATTGATGGGGCCGAGTCGGCCTGGTGACTAGAGAGCTACACCGATGTGGATACAGCAGAGCGAGAGCAGCTAACATGTGGTCATGTTTGTGTTTGACTATTGGACGGAGGAGGGGTAGGAGAATCCCCCTCTATGCATACCAGAACTACACCTGGCGCTCCATGCAAGTCGATGAGGAGGTCACCTGATATCACACTATATGCTGTTTAAATAGTGACATTTTAACAGACAAACATTGAATGGCCTTAGAGGTACTTTAAAAGAATTAGCATGAATGCTTATATCACCTACCATAGTCGACCACTGTGAAATGAGGTTGAAGAAATTCTGGAATATTTTTGAGTAGCATTTAACACCCTTGACGTTATCATGTTTGTGAGATTTTACATTCCCCTTTACCTCGTAGAAAACTGATTCACTAAAAATGATATTAAAGTGAACCAACAGGCATTAATTATAATAGCTCTGTAATAGCCGTGTTCCAAATGTCCCATGAACACTCAATGTTTCCGCAGCCAATCAAGAACCCTTGAAAGCGTATGAAAGTGTTCCTGAACATTCGTTAGACCCTCAACTCTGTAGCTTCCTTCCTCAATATTAAGTCCTCTTGTTGATGTACACCATTAAAGTATTGTTTTGTCGTTATGGGTTAAGGTGCTATTTTAAAAAGTACGTGACTAATTTTCAAAACACAAAACAAATGAAAATGCACTTAGTGTTGAAAAACTGTTACTTTTGAGAGGCCATGCATCTACAACAAATAAGGGTTTAATTTATTTTTCATAACCGGTACTAATTGGAACGATTTCACAACTCTAACTCAAAACAGATCCCAGACATTCACAGTTGAATTCATACATATTTCCCTTCCATCTCATCTGCAAATGAGTACCTTATGAATGCAATATGACAACCTAGATTAGCCTACATAGAAACAATAAAGACATGCTTTTGGGAAAATGAAAGTCAAATGCGGTAGATTATTTCTGTCCGAACATCTACGAGAGCACTCATACTTTGAGGACATTCAATATGTTCTACAAAAAGTATCCCTGCCATCTTCAGTTGTAAGCTCGTGTTGATTGAGTCTTGATAATACGCTCCGTACTTTTGGCTTATCACATATTTTTTTACAAAATCAATTGATACAAAATAAATTCATACAACATCAGTTGCCATTGCTGAGATTGTGAAGCATGTAAACAGGTCATAATCACTAATTCCCGAGGTACGAGATGTGTGAACATCTCACTTCTCACCCCCTCCACCCCTACAACCCCCACCCCACCTCCTATGAAACATCTTTTGGAGATTATTGTAGCGAGGGCAGCGACAGTTGTTTCCTCTCTGTCCGACGCCCCCTTTAATGGGCCTGAGAAAGGATCAAGATTGAGTTATTGAGCCTTTTGGATTGAGACAGAGAGACACAGGTGTTAAAATGTCACCTGCTCTCCACAGGGAACCATTTGATTTTGTGTGCAATTGCTTAGACTTATTTTAGACCCTCCTTTTCACTTCAACCTTTGTGAGGGCTCAGAGCCAGCTCTTCATATGCCAGGGAGGCACACAGACAGACAGACAGACAGACAGACAACTGAGAGATACACAGACAGACAGACAGACAGACAACTGAGAGACAGACTGAGGAGCTGGAAAAGGGAGAAGGAGAGAGAGAGAGCAACGAAGAGAGAGTCAGAGAGAGAGAGAGACGGAGAGATGTGAGAGAGAAAGAGAGAGAGGTGAGAGAGAAAGAGAGAAAAGGGGGGAGAGGGTGAGAGACAGAAAGGGATGGAGAGATGAGAGAGAGAGAGAGAGATGTGAGAGAGAGAGGGGGGGGGGCAAAGAGTGAGAGACAGAGATGCACCTTCTCCTGACGTGTGACAAATACACCTCCATAAGAGAGGCGTACTTCTGTAACATAGATTTGTACATATTTGTCATACCCTGAGAGACAATGAGTAACCCACACACACAAACAGAGAAAGAAAGAGTAGGGATAGAGAGAGAGAGAGAGAGAGAGAGAGAGAGAGAGCGAGAGAGAGAGAGAGAGAGAGAGAGAGAGAGAGAGAGAGAGAGAGAGAAATAGCCCCCCAACCCAGGTGGTTGGGTCTCCAGCATGTGTGTAAAGAGCACCAGGAGGTCTTGGAGCTTACTCAGCGGGGGGTAAATGAACCTGATGAAGAGACAGGGGAGGCTTCAGACCGTCCAGAATAATACATCCAAATGGGCATCAGCTGGACACTGGCTAGGCAGTTTATTATGGCCTGGCAGCTATAGACAAGAGAGCATAAAGGCTCTGCCACTCATTCATCGCCTCAAGGAACAGGACCACCACTGGCATGGTGGTACTGGCACACCGCTCCATAAGGTTATAATGTAAAACACGCTCCGCTCCATAGGGTTATAATGTAAAACAGAGGCTCCATAGGGTTATAATGTAAAACACGCTCTGCTCCATAGGGTTATAATGTAAAACACGGTCCACTCAATATGATTATAATGTAAAACACAGTCCACTCCATAAGGTTATAATGTAAAACACGCTCCGCTCCATAGGGTTATAATGTAAAACACGCTCTGCCCCATAGGGTTATAATGTAAAACACGGTCCACTCCATAGCGTTATAATGTAAAACAGAGGCTCCATAGGGTTATAATGTAAAATATTGTCCGCTCAATATGATTATAATGTAAAACACGGTCCACTCCATAGCGTTATAATGTAAAACAGAGGCTCCATGGGTTTATAATGTAAAACAGAGGCTCCATAGGGTTATAATGTAAAACAGAGGCTCCATGGGGTTATAATGTAAAACAGAGGCTCCATAGGGTTATAATGTAAAACACAGTCCGCTCCATAGGGTTATAATGTAAAACAGAGGCTCCATAGGGTTATAATGTAAAACATAGGCTCCATGGGGTTATAATGTAAAACAAAAGGCTCCATAGGGTTATAATGTAAAACAGAGGCTCCATGGGGTTATAATTTAAAACAGAGGCTCCATAGGTTTATAATGTAAAACAGAGGCTCCATAGCGTTATAATGTAAAACAGAGGCTCCATGGGTTTATAATGTAAAACAGAGGCTCCATAGGGTTATAATGTAAAACAGAGGCTCCATGGGGTTATAATGTAAAACAGAGGCTCCATAGGGTTATAATGTAAAACACAGTCCGCTCCATAGGGTTATAATGTAAAACAGAGGCTCCATAGGGTTATAATGTAAAACATAGGCTCCATGGGGTTATAATGTAAAACAAAAGGCTCCATAGGGTTATAATGTAAAACAGAGGCTCCATGGGGTTATAATTTAAAACAGAGGCTCCACAGGTTTATAATGTAAAACAGAGGCTCCAAAGGGTTATAATGTAAAAGAGAGGCTCCATAGGGTTATAATGTAAAACACAGTCCGCTCCATAGGGTTATAATGTAAAACAAAAGGCTCCATAGGGTTATAATGTAAAACATGGTCCGCTCCATATGGTTATAATGTAAAATAGAGGTTGACGGCTTCCAAAAAGTCTGAACCCGGCCTAAGCCGTCTCAATTCTGTGCGTTTGAATCTGCCAGTGTAGCATCCTTGAACAAACTCCATCATGACGACAGCAAATGCTGGTCCAGTTGATTAAGTAAATCTTTTTTCATGCAGAAATCTGGTAGAAAGCCAAATTAATGACAAAACTCTGTTGTACCTGTTTGAATGGTTGTCAAGTTAGATTACCAGTGCTGAAGCCAGTAGTCGATGAGCGGGCTGGGAAAATTATTCATAGGAGACGTGATGATTGATAGGAAATGGACAACAACTTCAAATCAAACTCTTTCTGCATGAAAATTGTGTCAAATGAATTTTCTGAAATAAAAAGTACTCTCAGCTATAGTTGCCAACAAAGAAAATGTAGTGTGTTAGTTTGAAAGTAATCCCTATTTAATTGAGACACATTCCAGATATATAAATGTGTATTATATTTTAATTAAATAAAAAAGTCGTACAATGTTTTCTTCAAATTAAATGTAATTGTCATTGATTGATTGATCATTGATATAAATTAATTAGATGCCTGATTGTATTTACTATGCATTTTTAATTTAAAGGCAAGGTCTGTCATTCTCTAGAACGCTTGCTATCTTCGAACTCAAATCAAAACACAAACGTCTCTCCCTTCAATGCCATAGGGTGCTTCCTCAGATGCATTGGAAATGAATTGCAAAGCCTAGGGCATTGTTGTTTTGTGTGGTGTTTACCACTTTGTTCCTTTTTATAGAGCCAAGGCTGTGTAGAAGTACCAGATTATTTTCTTAACATGTACCACAAATAGAAATAGAAATTTGGTGATTAGACAATGTATAGTTAGTGTATTATCTTACAATCGCTAACTACAGCATACCTTAAATTTAAAATTAAATTACATTTAATTGCCATTGATTTGTTATAAATTAGATGCCAAATTGTATTATATGAATGTGAATATGATTTACTAATTTAATGTTTTTAACTTCCTTCCCTCGTATAATGCATATACAGCAACAGTGCATATACAGTAACTACATATACATTAACAGTATATATACATTAACAGTGCATATACAGTAACAGTGCATACAGTAACAGTATATATACAGCAATAGTGCATATACAGTAACAGCACATATACAGTAACAGTGCATATACAGCAACAGCACATATACAGTAACAGTGCATATACAGTAACAGTGCATATACAGTAGCCTACGCGCTTCAACAAGCCAGTTGGAGTTTATTGTTCATCTCTGCCTGAAAAGCCTCAGTGTGGACCATCAGATGTTGTATGTGGAGACCAGGGGCTTCATAGTGTCCCCTGAAGCGCACACACACACACACACACAAACACACACACACACACCTACACATGCACGCACACATGCACACATAGACCTCTAATAGCCTTGCTGACTTTCTGTGAAAATACAAAAAACGAATATAATGAATAAATGACTGAATGACCTGAACTGACTAAATGAATAAATGACAGAAGATTTATGTGATTTTACCGCATGGCACATTCAAGTAAAGATTGCAACAATGTGTTTTAAACATCATCAACATCAAACATAGAGCACTGTAATTGCTGCAGTGAATGGTATCACACTCCCTGTGTGTGTGTGTGTGTGTGTGCGTGTGTGCGTGTGCGTGTGTACGTGTGTGTGTGTGTGTGTGTGCGTGTGTGTGTGTTGTGATTTTCCGATGACATGAAAATAATTGCTAATTGCGAA
The DNA here is from genome assembly GCA_027564835.1 of Typhlichthys subterraneus. NCBI lineage: Eukaryota > Metazoa > Chordata > Actinopteri > Percopsiformes > Amblyopsidae > Typhlichthys > Typhlichthys subterraneus. Next base: position 7,754 of record JAODUH010017604.1, on the reverse strand, counting down.
CGGCAACAGCTGCACTACCCACCTGGATGCTGATTGGTCGGGGGTTTTCTCCCTTAATTGAGAGTTCTCAGACTGAATTAAATTAAAGCATTTGGATGCAATACCGGCTGTGGCCACCGTAGCTAGCCTGGCGCCGGGCCCCCGGGGGACTGGGTTTAACTGGAACAAGGACCAGGTGCCATATGGCTGGGGGGGTGGGGGTGGGGTGGGATGGGGGGGAGCATGAACTTACTTGGAATCACTTCAGTCACTCACACATGCAGTCAGGTAAACAGACAGACAGGCAGTCAAACAGACAGTCAGACAGACAGTTAAACAAACAAACAGACAGACAGGCAGTCAGACAGATAGTCAGACAGACAGTTAAACAGACAGACAGACAGACAG
>JAODUH010017584.1:5924-26503 GCA_027564835.1 Typhlichthys subterraneus | reverse complement strand
AGTGCTGATGAAGAGGCTGAGACTAGAGACGGTCTCTCATGTGACGTAGTGCTGATGAAGAGGCTGAGACTAGAGACAGTCTCTTATGTGACGTAGTGCTGATGAAGGGAAGAGACTGAGACTGAGACTAGAGACGGTCTCTTAGGTAATGTAAAGCTGATGATGCTTACATGTACATTACTGTAGGCATGTTCAGGATTAAACACACAACATTTTTGGTCGGGCCTCTACAACCAAAATATCTAGATCATCCTGCCCTTAGAACCATAAACTGAAACCTCATCGCTGTCCTTACTAAAAATATATTAAAATAAAATAAAATATATTATTTATAGTTGTTTGACATTCTTGAAGTGCCTGAAGGAATTGACCTTTTCCCAGAGAAATTAAAGCTAGTCCACATGTAGCCCACAGTATTGAGCTCTGAATATTAGTTCCATGTGTGTTTTTGTGCGTTCCAAAAAACACACAGAAATAATTAAAAAGCTGTGAAACCATGAAAAAACAAACTTAAGCATCAGGAGAGTTTAACAGAATTATTGCTACAGTATGCGGACACTCCAGACACACCATATCACGCATAGTATAGACCAATTTGATGCCAACGTCGCACCAACATATCCGCAGGCAGCTCGTGCTGCAGAAGTCCCCTTATGCTCCATATATAACAGAAATAAATGATCACTTTTGTAATTATCCTTATGACTCAACAATATTTCACATGCTATGTCTCCTAGATGATTATTTTCCTGTCCTTTTTTACCAGTTTAAATATCTTCAGAGCTGGAAAACAACCCAGAAAATGCACTTTTGCATTTTTGGTCAGTATTCGTGAAGACATTCTGGCACGACTCCTCCTAGAAGCATGCCTAGAAGCTGCTGTATGACGGGATGCACTAATAACAAGGTAGGAAGCCCAGAACGAACGTTGTATAGCTGTTGAACATTGAACTCTTTAGACATAAGTCGTAAACGCAGGCAGAGACTAGGCCCACTGGAGTGAAACAGTCAGCGTGAACTACGCATTTGATGTAGCCTGGCCGTAATGCAGAGTCATTTTAAGGCCGCATACTGTACATGTGGAAAGCCCATAGAGGTTGCCGTGTCTCAATTCTAACAGGCTGCAGTGTGTCCTTACCAGCTCACCCACAGCTCCTCTCTCTCCAGCGATGCCTGGAAGTCCTGGTTTGCCCTGGGAAAAATGCACAGCAATGTTGTGCCTCATAGTTGCCAACAGCTAAGCACTGGCTAAATATACAGTACATGCTAATATCTAAGTGACCCAATGGCTAAAGACACATGCTAATAGCAAAGTGATACAATTGCTAAAGAAACATGATAATAGCTAAGAAACCCACTGGCCACACCCACAACTTAAAATAAATGATATGTACTGTTATGGAATGATCACTCATCATCTACATACTTGATATGATGTTTAAATAAGAGGTCTGTTGTATAACCTATAACTATTGACAAATGTCTAAAGCGACATACAAATTCTGAAATATACTAATTTCTATGTTGCTTTGGATGAAAGCACTTTTGAATCAAGTCACTACGTATAGGCCTACAGAGGATGGCACAAAACTTACCTTCTTTACCAATTATATTTTCATATTTGCCATGGCAAACCATTAAAATAAAATAATAATTTATATCACAGCAACACTCCCAGAGCCTTTCCATGCTTGAATCTCTGAACTATAAATTACCTCTGAAAACAGTTTTTGATAAATTCTCAGCGGCCTGTTATCCCCATCTGCCATACGGTCTAATTTTCCGAGCTCGGAAGAATAACACATCTATCACATGCTAATAGCAAAAACAGTCTGCAGGTAAAGACGTTGCGTGAGGTGGTTCTCAGATTACTAAAACAGCATGTTAGCAATTATAAAAAGTGTATGAAAGTGTATTTATATTTCTAATAAGTTTAAAACAAAATGATTGTGCCGTTTCTTGTAGTCGTGGAATCTTGCTAAAGCAGACAGTCTTTACCTGACAGTCCCAGTGGCAGTGACAGATTCAAGGGAAGCTTTGAGAGGGTAAAACAGTGGGACATACTGTAATTATTGCTGCATTACTTACAGGTTTTCCTGGAAGGCCTCGTTCTCCGGGAGCGCCAGCCTTGCCCTGGTAAAAGAGAGGAACAGCTTCACTATTTACGGTACTTAAGTTAAGAAAGAAAGAAGCCTTCAGTTGTAAAAACACTCTTATAAAACCATTTAGAGTTTGCAAACTAGTTTGCTGACTTTGCAAATCTCTGCGTGGCATCAAGAAAGCTCCATATTCGTTTTGGACGTGCATGGTTACATTGGGCTAGCCCAGTGAGTAAAGGGCTTTACAGCATTTGGCTGCAGTATCAGTGTTGGCCACCATACCTGGCATGTTGCTACAGTAACATGTCTGATAGCGATTAATACAAATAATTTTAGGAATTAAGCAAATACGTAAGAACATACTCACTATAAAGCCCAGTTCTCCTTTTATTCCAATATCACCAATTTCACCCTTCAATAAAATAAAATAAATGCATCAACAAAAATAATCTTGTGTATTGTTTTTGTCATTATCCTAAAATAATAATGTTTGCTTAGGATAACTTGTTTGTGACCTAGCTATTCAGCTGTGTTGAGGAATGTCGCTATGGCTACAAGTCTGTTAAATGCTGTGAATCTAAATGCATGCATAAATCATGCAAATCATGTTCTTAATAATTTCATAAATAAACTGCATTGTTTCATCTTCAACATGCGCACAGTGACCTTGGGTGTTATACCAAATTAAACCGCAAACATGTTATTTATTCATAAAAAGAATACAATAACATAAAATACCTTTGTGCCTTCAGAGCCTGAGTCGCCCAGTGGGCCATCGGTGCCGCTGGGCCCCTGGGACATAAATAGACAGATTAAATAAAAACAATTAAAGATATAGTCAGAAAACTCGAATCAAAACAAAGACACATCTCCCTGCAGTGCCATATGGGTGCTTCCTCAGACGCGCCATCCCCCCACATTGTAAACACATTGCGAAGTCTAGGATATTATTGTTGTGTGCGGTCTGCACCACTTTGTTTGTGTTACTATTTACAGAGACAGGACTGTGTAGAAGTGCCAGACATTTCTTTCAGCACACACACAGAACTGTAAGCTAGTGGACTGCAAGGAGATAATTTGACAAAAAGTGTATTTTTGTAAAAAAGTAAAGCTGTTTCATGCAGGGGCTGCTCTGTAGAGAATATGTTCTTCTTCCCTCTGTAAGCCACATCTTCTCTTAGTCTCTGCTCCTGTACATGTGTTGGCATCTATAGCCAACACATGTACAGGCAACTATTAGCAACTATTGGCCACCAAAGCCTGGAATGTAAACAAGTGACCAATTTTCTGCTACAAATCGACGGGCGACGATTGGATCGATTGCACCATGCCCGGGGCTTAATTGCTCCCATATTGTCAGCGGTGCACCACGTTAAGATACTCTCACCCACAACTCTTCAACCATGGGAAGGGTCGGGGGTGTAGACGGGGGTCGGGGGGTGCATGATGAGAGGTAGAGTCATGTAGAAGAAAGAGTATCGCCAATGGAAGTTCTAAATGTTTTAGCGGCCGCACGGTCAAAAGTTTAGGTAATTAGCAGTCAATAAATGCATCAATTTACATTTAATATAATATTTAATATAATTTTATAATAACAATATAATTTATAGGGTACTGTACTTTTAGTATTTGCAGGAACTCTTTCCGGGAACTGTTAAGCGGTTGCATCATCCTCCATTGCTGTAAAAAAAATTGTACATTGGAGCAAATGGAGTTGATGCAACTCTCTTTCTACATGCCTCTGATGAGACGGCATGAGGGATAAAAGTATCTTTGAACACTGTCCCTCCTACAACCATGTGTTATTAAAGGAGCCGAGATGAACTGGAGGATGTTGCCAATGCTGGCACAGTTTGACATACTGGCGTGTCAGAGACAATTCATCTTCGTCGAGAGGTGGATAATCGTTCCTCTAGCTGCTGACATGCTAACGTAGGATTAGCATGTAGCGTAGCCTAACGCATGATTAGTATGTAGCAATTAGCATGTAGTTTATGATTAGCATTAATCTTTGTCATCGATCTTCTATCTGCTGACGTGCTAAAGTAGGATTAGCATGTATCGTAGCCTAACGCAGGATTAGCATGTATCATAGGCTAATGCAGGATTAGCATGTAGCGGTTAGCATGCAATCTAGGATTAGCATTAATCATCGTCAGGAGAGTCGGATGATTGTTCCTCTAGCTGCTGACGTGCCAACGAAGGATTGGCATGGAGACAACCATCCACTCTTCTCCAATGCCGCCGCGTCGTCCAAAACATCACACACAGCACCGTACATAATCCATGACAAACAAGACACCACGTCTCAGCTCTTCCATAGTGTGTCAGAAGAATCCAAGAGCAGCGTTTACTTAAGCCTTTGGAGATATAGGAGCAGCTGCACTGTTGTTCCTACAGACTGTGCCATCCATGGTATACAGTGCCTTATGTGCCAAGTAAACGCTTTGTGAACGCTTTGGATGGATTACATTGGAAATCCATCACATACAGTAAAGACGCTCTATGTATGTCCTTACTGTATATATAATACTCTGGCATACACTGGCTCTTCAATGAGGGGATTATTTCTATTTTACTACATCTGCTTTGCAGCTGTAGTTGAACAAGACAGTCGTCGTGTCCTGTGAATCTCTGAGATAAACCAATAAAAAACTCCACATCTGAGTTCATTCACAGAGTTTAAACAATAGAATAGCACTAATGAATGAATTACTGCCTCGAGTGTGGTAGGCGCTAGACAGGAAACAAACTAAAACAATTCTAATGTGTCTGCAAAGCTGATCACTGCATCTACTGATTGTGTGCATTCTCTATGGAGAGAGGAGAAGGTCTCTGAACGCGGCAGCAATTTAACAGCCGGTCTGTAGGCCCAGGTTTGCTTCTGCGGACGATGTGGATAACGCAAATCTCGTCATCCACATCGGACTGTATGTTCTGCACCAACATGTGTTTGTACGGACTTCTGTGCACGTTGACTGTGCATGTGTGGCAGGCTGAAGCCCGCAACGTCCTGCTAAAATCACAAATAAGCGTTCTACACATGTAAAAATATATATTTTAAGATAATCTCGCACCAAAATGCGCATGTAACGGTGGCCAGCAGGTAGCTGTGCGGTGTTAATCCTCACTCTCCGACACCTCATAGGACGCTCTGGCGACGCAGGCCAGGGCCCATGGTTTTTGGCCTGCCTTGTAGGAGCGTTTGCTCTCTGCGTGGGAGATCGGGGTTCGATCCCCGAGGGGGACAGACGATCTCCGTCACACGCACATAAAATGTGATTTAAAAGATATTTACTTAATTAATTTAACACACACATACATTTAACATGCACTTACATACATACACACACATACATATTGAACACAAAGCGCTTAGACACAACCGCAGATAAGCTTGTTCATTTTGCACTGCAGAGGACAAACTAAGCTCGTTCACAAAGCCGCCTATCCGAATAAAGTATAGCCGGGCTGTTAGTGTAAGAAACAGGAGGAGGTTGTAGAAATGAGCCCCCCCCTTCCTTGCTCAGAACCCCAGTACGGGAAACAAAGTAGACTCACCCCTCCGCCCTTTGGCCCAGCTATTCCTGGAACGCCCCTTTGCCCCGCGGGACCCTGGGAGACAAGGAAAGGTAGATGGAGATTTGAAGAGGAGAGGAGGGGGAGATGGAGAGCATTTGTCAGGATTCAGAGCAGGTGTGTGTGTGTGTGTGTGTGTGTGTGTGTGTGTGTGTGTGTGGCCTGCTATTGTACTCTGTTCACATTAACTAAAGACTAACTACAATGTGGGGAATGGGTTTATCAAAATATCCCCCTTATAGTTCTGTGTTTACAACAGCACTCCAACATCCGCTGTTACGGTAACAACGTTCATTTTAGCATCTGTTCATTTATAGCCAGCCAAGAAGGGAAGGCAAGAGACAGTTTATCCAGTTCCCTCCCTGTTCAAGGTCTAACATCTAAACTCCCAGACCAGTTTTCATCCACACTGCCCCCTTGTGGCTAAACATGAACGTTTTCTTTATGCAGTCGGAACAAATTGGATATTAGCATTGTCGTCGAGTGACACTTACAGAAGCACCTTGCATGCCAAAGTCTCCAGGACCGCCTGCCAAACCCGGATAACCCTTATTAAGAAAACAATTTAGCATTAGCACGGCACATAAGTACGGCACATTTATCACACATTATTCCTGGGATGTTGTGGTGGCATGCGGTTTGCAGAGTGCAAGAAAGATTATCATTATTAAATTATAGGATCATTTTAGATTTTTAGATTTTGAGCATGGTTGAGGAGTGTTGCGGAGAGTTCCAACCAGTTCCAACACGTTACTTTAGTTACATTTGACTGACAGAACCCAAGTAATGTTTCTTTCCATACCAAGTAGCGGTATAATCCTATAGCCCTCCTTGTATGTACGAAGGCATACCCATTGGTTATGTTTTATATATAAGGCTCTTATTGGGCTAGTGCCTACATACCTTAGCACTCTTTTAGTTACAAGTAAAAGCCACTATGGATTACGCTCCAAGGATCTGTTTCAAGTGTCTGTTCCTCGTGTCCGTACAGAACTGGGAAAAAGGTCTTTAAGGTTTCTGCCTCTACCGCCTGGAATGCTCTTCACACTCTTTGAGAATGACTGACTTTGTTCCTTTAAGGCAGTTTTGACTAATTCTGAAGGATATGGAGCAAAGGACTATTGGACATTGCGGCTGTAAATGACAGTTATTATCTGTTTCAGTTGACAAATTACGTTTTTAAGAATTGTATGTATGTATGTATGTTTGTTTGTTTGTATAACTACTGTATATGTTTTATAACTTGTATGTTTTAAGCTACTTCTTGGCCAGGTCTCTCCTGAAAAAGAGATATTAATCTCAGTGAGATTGCCTGGTTAAATAAAGGTTAAATAAAATAAAATAAATAATGTTAATCAGCACTTATAATAGGAGTAAACCATAGCACATTAAATCACGTTCAAAGTCTAATGTTCCCTGATATTGTTCTACAGTCAAACCTCATTGCCACATGGTTGAAGCCATTATCTTGAGGCCCAACCCCCCCCCCCCCCCCTTTTTACAGGGGGGATCAAAGAGCAACATGTGCTACACATGCCATAATACCTACCAGATGTAGTCTCTCCCTCCCTCCCTCTCTCTCTCTCACCCTCTCCTTCCCTCTCCCTCCCTCTCTCTCTCTCCCCCTCTCTTACTCTCTCCCCCTCTCTCTCAAACACACACAGGCAGGCTAACAAACACGTGGGCCAGAGCTGCGTACGGCATCAGGACAGTTCACCTGTAAAACTGTTAGCAGACAGCTAGCAGACTGTAAGCACTGTTAGCAGCCTCTTAGCAGACTCTTAGCAGACTCTTAGCAGCCTCTTAGCAGGCTCTTAGCAGGCTCTTAGCAGGCTCTTAGCAGGCTCTTAGCAGGCTCTTAGCAGACTCTTAGGAGACTCTTAGGAGACTCTTAGCAGACTGCTAGCAGACTCTTAGCAGACTCTTAGCAGACTGCTAGCAGCCTCTTAGCAGACTGCTAGCAGACTCTTAGCAGACTCTTAGCAGACTCTTAGCAGACAGTTGCTACGGCTACGGCTGACTTTATGAACAGAGAGTAAGCTAATGTTCAGCCTGTTAAAGGTGGTCTTCAAAATTGTGTTATAGCGCCTGTGTATTACTGACTTGGATCAAGGAGGGTCCCTTTAACTTTTCAATAATAGAGGTTAAGGGTCATTTGTATCTACGGTCTATTATATACATGCATTTTATTAAATATTATGGGGCCACCGTTAGTAAACTTTATGAAGACTGAAGTCTGTTTACTGTAAAAATGAAACATGTCTGACATGTTCACTGCAGGGTTGTAGAAGGTCATGTTGGTGTAACACATGTGAAATGTGAGTTATGGTAACATATACATAATGTTATTATGTGCATACAATGTCTTACAAGTTTATAATCAGCAATATCAGTATTGAGAATTCCTAGTGTACTTTCAGGCTTGTGTCTCAACCACAAGCCTGGTTGTGGTTGAGACACAACCAGGCTTGTGTCTCAACCACACACCACTGGTCAGACGTGGGAAAAACACAAGGCTTAAGGTTTCAATTACAGTAGATATCTGGTAAGAGGTTTGTGGAGCTCTGTGTCCTTTAAAAAAAAAGTGGCCAACATTTCCAAAACTGACGTTTTCACAGAAACGTGATTGGCTGCCAAGTGAAGGGCTATAATGTGGCGTCTGGAGTGCTCAGTATCAGCGCCATGACGATGGATCTCCAGGCATCTGGAGCAGAGCCATGCAGAAGAGAGAATCTCGTCAACTCTGTTCGCTCTGTTGGACAGTTTCTTTCTTTGGAACCTCAAAACAGTTCCCGGACGTTAGCCACAAATGCTAATACGAATAAGTGCCCTATATATACCTTATATTATAAATGTAAATCGATGTATTTATTTACTGCAAATTACCCAAAACTTGCAGTGTATCTGCATTTAGCCATTTAAACTGCCCACCATGCACTTCCTGGAACTGTTGCATCTACATGAACCATGTGAACGTTGAGAATATCGACCAACCCTCTCTTCTACATGGCTCTGGTCAATGGTATGTAGCCATGTGAAATGTAGCCATGGTGATAAAGCAGAGGGAACCCTCCCATCCTTTCTCGCTGTCTCTAAATTTCACAGAAACGTGATGGTCGCCGGGGGAAGGTGTCTGTGCCCTGACGACAGATCGCCATGACGACAGGTGCTTCCTGTGCCGCCACTTACCCGTAGTCCGTTCTGCCCAGGTGCACCCAATGGGCCGGCTGGGCCTCGGTCGCCCTGGGCAGCAGAGAGAGAGAGAGAGAGAGAGAGAGAGAGAGAGAGAGAGAGAGAGAGGCAGAGAGAGAGAGATACAAAGAGAGAGTTAGGGAGATCATTAAACGGTGACCTGGGACCTTGAGAAAGATAAACCCCAACACACTTCCTTGGTTAACAATCTTCTTGTTAAAACAAACAGCATAAAACATCTGTGGCAGCTGGTCCGGTACGTTAATGTAAACAGGTAAGTGGTAGCTGCACAGAGTGCACAGTGGTGCTCACGCACAAGGTCACGCCCAAGGTCACGCCCAAGGTCACACCCAAGGTCACACAGGGAGAGATATGCTAACCACTTCTCGCGTTAGCCACATTTAGCCAAGCGGTCTCTCTCTTGCTGACACCGCATGCTAACTGAACGGCAAGCGAGCGTCCGACTATCGTCGCGTTGCATCGCAACCTCTTTGTCCACACTGAATCCGCTTAATATCAAATATTGTTACGTGTTGAGTTTGCCAGCATCCAACCAAAAGAGAGCACGTCATCATTTGGCATGCTATACTGTTCGTGTTTCAGGTGATATGGCAACAGAGTTAAATGGCAACAGAGTTAAATGGAGGCTCTCTCTACGCTGCTCCCATCAGTTCTTAAGGTGAAGAGACAGGAGTCCGTTCTTGCGTGGGCCGGGCAGGATTGTTTCTGATGTGCATGTGCAGGCCCTCCCCCCCACCCCCCGCCCCCTGGCTAATAACAGGCCCTGACTGACACTCACTGACAGCCTAATAGTAGGGTGGTGGTGTAGTGCTCAACCCTTACCTTTTCACCAGGAGGTCCCATCAGCCCAATTACCCCAATTAGACCAATAGGACCCTAGAGAGGAGAGGAGGGGGGTAAGGAGGAGAGGAGAAAGGAGGGAAAAGGAGGAGGAGAGCAGTCAACGCACATGACAACACCAGGAGAACACCAGAAGAACGCCAGGAGATAGCCTCTCATGTAAGTTCCACTTTGCCGAAACACTGACTGCAGCCTTCTAAGAAAAACGTATTCATTATAGTAGAATGTGTCTATATTACATCACCAGCACATTACTGGTGAGAAAGATGCTCAGAAACGTCCTATTAAATATCTGTCTTGATCATCCCTGAGAACAGAATTTAGTTCAGTGAAGTGCAACTGAAACATCCCTTAGCCATGTCAAATTTATCTTAAAAGTAATTTTAAGGTACAGTAAAGTCCTTGATTAGCGAATTGCTATTGCAACAATATTTTCATTTGAAAATCAGATGGGGCAGGGCACTCTTGAAAAAGAGATTTGTATCTCAATGAGTCTTCTGGTAAAATAAAGGTTTAATAAAAAAGCCAAGAGCACCTGTTCAAAGATGGAGGAATAATAATAAGAAGGAGCCACGCTCTTATGTGGGCGTGTCACTAGCGGCAGTCTGCTGTGCAGGCTGACGTACGCAGCGGCCAGACAGCCAGGCTCAGTACTGAAACAATTCACCCCAAAACAGGTTTGCTGCAGAAATAACCTTGTGGCCTCAGATTGATCATAGGTACTTGGGAATTAATGTAATATATAAATACCCATTAACGCCCAAAAAGTCTCCGCCCACCACCCCCCCCCCCCCTCCTTCTAACTCATTGTGTGGTCTGTTCCCTGCAATGGAATGGACTGGATTGAACGTCATCACCCACTAGAGGGCGACAACACAGCTGGAACTGCAGAATCGCATCAACATTTCACATGACAGGTGTGATGTTAGTCCTTTGGCCTGCGAGCGACTCCCCTACTGTGCCTCCACGCTGCAGGTAACCATGTCAACCAGTCAGTTATCTGACTGCCAATAGTAGTTGCAGGATCTTCGCTCTAGTTGCAAAACGCAAGAGCCACCCTGGTAGACGGTGTGGTTGCCTCTGGCTGAGGAAGCACATTTTGCACCACAGTGCTGGACTTCAGTTTGTATAGAAATATTTACTATGTATAATACTGTATATTTTATATTTATTTCCCTGTGTATTTGGCGTACAGCCAGGTCAAGTAACTAATTATTTACCATTACTATTTGACAACTGACATCTGAGAGAGAGGGAGAAATAATTTGCTATCGCCATGTGACATCATCCATGTGACATCACAATGCGACATCATCGATTAGTCTCTCATCATGTGTGGGGCTGGCCCAGGAATGCCCAAACCTGGTCCTGGGGACCCACTGTCCTGCATGTTGTAGATGTCTCCCTGCACCAGCACACCTGATTCTGCAGAGATTATCATTCATTCACTCACTCTCAAGGACCCATTTATCTTAATCAGGTGTGTTGGAGCAGGGAGACATCTATACCTCTCATCCAGGCCACCCTCTGTTCGAACTGTTACCGTCAGGCAGACGGTACAGATCCATCAGGGCAAAAACAAATAGACTCAAAAACAGCTTTTACACGTCAGCAATAACTATAATCAACGCTTCTAAATTGAACTGAGCTGATTGAGGGAGTGGTAAGTGTGACTGTGTATGCGTATATGTATATGAATGCCTGCTGTTTTTAGATACTATTTATTACCATTTTAAGTTATAATGTAGGAATGCACTGGCTGGTCAGCACTTTGACATTTCGTTGTACATGTGACAATGACAATAAAGTATTCTATTATATTCTAAATGCAAGGCAGGGGCTCCCCAGGACCCACTGACCCACTACAAGATGCAGATCACACATTGGACAAACCCTGCCATGCCTGGGATAGTGGTATGTGGTGCGGTCTGCACCACTTTGTTTGTGTTCCAATTTACAGAGCCAGGCTGCATAGAAACACCAGATGATCTTTTCAGAACAGGCAGCTAGTGGACCGCGGGGAGATATTCGCCAAATTTGATCAAAAGTGCATTATCTTACAATCTCTGACTCCACCTTTAATGTGGCTAATAACATTGTATCCTGCATCCTGTTACGGTTGGGTTTCAACACTTCATCCGACACTATGAGTCCTTTCTGTTTAAATAGGGAGGGGGGGCTAAACGCACGTGTTTTGGTCTAACATGCAGGTGGCATTACTAGTGTTTATGAGTGTGTACATACAGTTTGTAGCCTACAACAGTGCGAAGACTCACCTGTGGTCCGATCTTCCCCATGATTCCCAGGTCTCCTTTCTCTCCCTGCAACAAGAAAAAACAACACCGCTGGTTAGCTTGTCCTGCTAGCCTGCTACATGAGTGTTTACGCACACACACACTCTCACACTTACACTAACACAGCCTAACACACACACGCACACTCTCACACACTCACACACACACACTAACACAGCCTAACACACACACGCACACACACACTTACACTAACACAGCCTAACACACACACACACACACACTAACACAGCCTAACACACACACGCACACACTCACACTAACACACACACACACACACACACTAACACAGCCTAACACACACACGCACACACTCTCACACTAACACTTACACTAACACAGCCTAACACACACACACACACTAACACAGCCTAACACACACACACACACACACTAACACACGCAAACACACACACACACACACACACGCACACTAACACAGCCTAACATACACACACACACACACACACACACACACGCAAACACAGCCTAACACACACACACTCACACTAACACACACACACACACACGCACGGCAGCCATGACCTCATCTGCTGATTCCTATTATGTGTAATGATAGCCTGGGGTGAATTCCTTTTCTCTCCTCATTAGGAAAGGTGACGTTTTAAGCAGGGAATGAGCCTTCGAGGACACCAGCGGGATGTAATTTGCACGTTAGTAACTCAATAGTCGTAGTTCACACAGTATACAGTATGGTTACATTTGGCAGCTTGTAATGGTTCCGTTTGAAGGCGCTAGTTGGATCCAGGAGGCACATCATGGATTTACTGTTTTAGCTCATCACAACCTCCAAAAAAATATAGAATTATGAAACGCCCACTTTTCTAGAGTCTGGGAAGTCAGCAAATATTCCACGCGCAAAGCTTCAAAAGCAACCTGTGATGGATGGAATAATTGCACCATAGCCTTCCAGGCTCAATCTGGATCCACTAAAGCACTTACAGTGTTTCTGTACACAACATTAGTTCCCCAAGGCCCACAATGCTCTTGGTGAATAGGGTCGTTGCACCATATGGGCTGATTTTTAAACTATTGTACAGCCTTTAACCAATCACTGCTTCAACTGTTTGTATCTCTTCATCTAGCTCTACCACCATCTCCACAAACAAACACTTGACTTCACCGTCACCACACTTAGCCACTCCCACTGGCTGCTGATTGGTCCGCCATACAGGGTGGCTGTGTGAACATTAAATCAAGCACGGCTTCTCAACTATAACCTCAGCGACAACTGAGGTGATAGAAATAGTGGGGCAAAGCCAGGCTAAAACAAATGAGCTGCTATGTATGGCCCCTCACCTATATTACAGAGCTGCAGTATGAACTTTGATCATACTTTGGCAAGTGAACTGAGCTACAAAAGTAAGACCATGTCCTTTTCCACTCCCTCAAAAAGGTGGTGATAACTACTACAAACACATTAAGTATAGAGTGCCTGTTTTTCCTAAAGGTTTCATTAGAGCAATCATCAATTTATATGGGGATTAACCCAATAAACTTTGGGATTAACCCTGACAATAAATAACATTTTGTTGAGATAGTTGTCAAAACAGAAGCCTCAGTGGTAGGTTTTATTCAAAACAATTTAAATCTACATTAATTTGGGACCCATTCTTTGAATGGATACTTGATGAAAAACCTGTTCATGGTTTTTAATACAATGTTTTTTTTTATCTCCAGGTGCCACATAACGCATAATATAAAATGCATCTTAAAGATTTGAGACATGATTTAAAACATGAAATATATATTCATGCATACTGTACGCATTGAAGAAACATTTGTGGTGTAGTATTATATTCCAAGAAATCTGTGCGTTAATGCATCATTCTTGAGAATGAATCAAAACAACTCCCTCACAGTTGAGATGCAGGCATGTTTACTGTCGACATGATTGACAGGACAAAACGTAGACTAACCTTTAGTCCTTCTAGGCCAGGTTCACCAGTCAACCCTTTCCTTCCTGCTCTTCCCTGCAAACGCAAATGCACGCACACACACACACAGTTTGATCAGTTTGATCAAACCAATTATACTTAATATATCTAATTATATTATAATTGTGAGCGTGTGTGTGTGTGTGTGTGTGTGTGTGTGTGTGTGCATGTCACTTACAGTGGGCCCAGGACCACCGGGGGGACCAAGGGGTCCTTCGTCACCCTGCATAAATACACATCAGTTTCTTAAACATCCGTTAAAGATCCGGGTTGCTGTCAACTCTCACCCACGAGCCACGTGCTAATATATCCTGTCGCATGCTAGCATGAAAAACACTTTCATCGCCAGGTGATTGATTAATGGCTCAATGTAAATGCACAGCATCCCATCTCACAGGACAGCATAGTGTAAAGTGGCATTATCTCACAGGACAGCATAGCGTAAAGTGGCATTATCTCACAGGATAGCATATTGCTAAATAAATTATTAATAAACAGGTTTCAGTACGAGTGAGAATGTGCAGCCCTCATATTGTGTCAATAAAAGTTCCAACTGTCATTTTGGACAGATATTTTTCCACCCATGGAGATGAACATTGTGTTCCACTTGGCTTGTGTGTTTAAAACATGCCCTACTGTATATTGATTGGCTACATGGATGGAGGTTGCAGGATAGGTCAGATATAATTGGTTACAATCCAGAAATTATATCACACTTTGACAGTCTTGTTGTACAACATGTATGACATCCCCGGGGTCTTGTAGCCATTTCAGACTACTGAGTACAAAACAGAAAGACTAGCTAGACTGAGCTATAGCGGGCGCTGTGGTTTCCATTTGGGGATGAATAAAGGCTCATCTTCTATCTGCTATCCACCAGGTTATACAATACCTCACCTATTGAGCTGCCCTCCTCCTGGCAGTCACTCCCACAATCTCAAGTGTCTCTCTTTGAATGCTCTTTTATCTTATTTAAATAAATAAATACATAAATATATATTTTTGTTCTTATCCTATTATGCACATTGTTATTTAGGCCAGTAGTACCAATATGCGGACACAGTAGTGTGCTGTAACTATTGTAATATATTTACAATTAGGTAATTTATCCAAATGGACTTATAATGCCCAAGGATGCATACAGGTAGTCCAACTCCGGGAATCAAACCAACAACCTTCTTGCTGGGAGGGTGTAGGTTCTCCCAGACCACTAAGCTAACCTGTCCCCATATAATGTGGTCTGACTCCAGCTGACCTGTCCAACTACTGTCCAACTACTGACAAATGTACTACATGTGAGTCGTCTGCAAAACGCTGTAAATGTAAAATGTAAACGCATGTGTGGAGCCGGCCTGCCCAAGAATGAGAGGCCTTATGTTTTACACATTGTGCCTTTATGATGTTCACATTGCTACATTCTCACCGGCGTGGTGCGTGTCGATTGACAGGGCCAGCTGCTCATGCCAGGAAAGTTAACGTGTGTGCACGTGAAAGATCCGTGTGCCAAACAGACACCGTGAAAACAGTGCAATGGAAAGGTGCTCGAGGTGTAAGCTACAGTACCCCTGCCAAAGCCTTCTGTTCAGGACACCCCCCCCCCCTCTTCTACCATAACCCACGCTCAGCTAAGAAACCCTACAGAGAGCCATGACTACACCTTGTGGAACATGCCCCTCACACACACACGCAGCCACACGCAGGCGCACACACACACACACGTACACAGCTACACAACACCATATACACACGCAGCCACACAGACGCACACGTGCAGGCGCCTGCAAACATACACACTCGCATGCAGATACGAGCACAGACAGGCACTCACTCACACACACACACACACACACACACACACACACACACACACACACACACACACACAAACAGAGCTCTTTCCTTCTGCCTCAAGTGTAACTGGAGGTGATAAAAACCAAACAAGGCAAAACCCGGTCTGATATTTCAGTGGAAGTGTATCTGCCGGTCATAGTTTCCACTGCCTCTGCAATCAACACACAGTCTGAGCATGCAGCCTGCCGGAGAGACGCAGAGCAGGGTCTTACCTCAGTTCCCTTTGGGCCTGGTGGCCCCTGGGGGCCCCTGGTCCCCTGCAGACCCTAGAACACAAGCACAATGAACGATTATTATGAATAAATATTATATTATTATTATTATATTATTATTTATAATCATAATAATTATCCTAAACATCATAATATTAAGGGCCTCACATTCACCCAACCACGCACACATTCACATACACCAATGGTGGTGTCAGCGTAACATACTGCAGTACATGTACTGTAGCTATCCTGCGGTAGCCTACCTGTATTCCCGGTGGGCCGTTGGGACCCGGGGTTCCAATGTCACCAGGAAACCCCTGAGGGTAAAAGACAAATGTGTTACTCCTGAGGACGACTGGATGCATTGTATTTATATACTTTAGGGTTTTTCAAGGACCCAAAGATGCTTTACAACGTAACAGTAACAGAGTACAGTGGGACATGCATCCATCGTCTCCCGCTTATCCGGAGTCGGGTCGCGGGGGCAGCAGCTCCAGCAAGGGACCCCAAACCTCCCTTTCCCGAGCCACATTAGCAAGCTCTGACTGGTTAATTCATATAATTATTATAAAGTAGAACTTCAGTTGTCACAGGTTGATATTGCTAACAAGGAAGGAAGGCCTGAACTGCTTGCTCACTCGCCAGACTCCAACCAACGCCAACTGTTGGATCAGTGTGAGCCGTCAGTCAGTGTTAGTTGGTGTTAGTCGGTTGGCGTTTTTAGAGTTTGACATGTCCAGTCGGGTCGGGTGAAGTTGTGGAACGTCTGCAATGCAACTCAATACACTGTTAGCGCACACGAATTTTATTGAAGGTGTTTATGAGGCTATTTATCGGTCCATTACTCTCTTCACTTCGCAGTAGTTTCTGGACAGAGGAACGCGAATAACATTTGCATTATCCAAGGTCTGATTTGTCCTGTCAGTCACAGTCTGGGCAGTTTGGACAGGCAGGTGGTTTTCTCAATATTCTAAAGACTGCAACCCACTACTGCCAACTGTAGAACGTTGGTGTCATTTGGGCACCGTCTGGGCAGTGGGCCTGTCAGAGAGTCTGGGCAGTGGGCATGCACCTCTACGCACAGGGAGTGCAAGTAGGGGTCAATACTGTGAGCTGTGCGGTTAACTGAGATAAAACCATAACACCCACAGCTCTTATGAGCCCCTACCGTTCTGGGCCTGAGGTGGAGCGGCATGAATTTAATGTTCATACACTATCGCCTCCGGTACCAGCGAGGTCCACTGCTGCTGAGGTTCTAAACATGCCCCGTAGCGGGATCAGTTGGCCCCCTTCCTCCTGCCTAAATCTACCATGCATGGCCTGAAGCAAAGTCAGTTACCCCAAAATACCATTGAGGCCTCACGATTGATTGTAGATACGTGAGAATTAATGTAATATACTCAAAGTACCCCTTAACGCCCCCAGAGACAAATAATGGGCAATAGTATGGTGACATTCGTAGACCTCCCCATTTACTTGCATGGAATGCTGGGTGGTTCAAAATATGTAGAAGTGCCATATATTGCACCCTCTCTGCTAAATGCCATTCTCTGTTAATAATGTTATATTCAACGGCTATTTGTCTTACCTCAGGGCCTGCTGGACCAGGCAATCCTTGAAGCCCCATTTCACCCATTTTGCCCTGTTGGAAAAGACACAACATGTGACCAAGACCATGTGATCACAATAAAGCATCCCTATCACCTATACCTATAGGCCCAATGTACATGTTGGATTAAAAACAATACAATGTACTATGTAAAAGATGATTGTGTGTTAACATATGTCAGGGAGCCTTAGAGCTACCTCTGCAGTGAAGCATTCTCTGTTATAACGTGTATAATCTGCTGTTATAACAGCAATCCTCCAAGGTGCAAATGCACCTGGCTTTTTAAGGGAATGGGAGACTGGTTTATTGTGCGCTACGGCCAATACACACCCATGATTAATGTCAGTACAACCCTAGGAACCATGTGCCATGTGCGCCAAGAAGTGTAGATTGTGCGCTTGCATCGTAAAAATATGGCCGCCGGACTTGTGGTGCGTCTTGTGTCTTACAAGTACAAACGTTTCATGGCCCGAGGGGGGAACAACTGAACTTTACTGTGTGTTTACTGGGCGTCTCTCCATTAAAAGTGTTTTATGTGATGAGACAGGGAAAGTTACACAAATGTACGCATAAACCATCCTGTATGGTATATGGTTCATAACTCTGAGTGCAGCCGTAGAGCCTAATACATTATAGAAGAGACACATACAAGAAAACTGTGAACGGAACTCTGTGGAAGAAGTACATAATATAAAGTATGGCAGGAAAAGCTTTATAATGGCCGACTTGTAACCAGTTTGATAATAGTGTGATTGCACTGATGTCAGTTGACAGTTGCTTGTGCATAGTAGAAGTATAA
Source organism: Typhlichthys subterraneus (assembly GCA_027564835.1). Lineage (NCBI taxonomy): Eukaryota > Metazoa > Chordata > Actinopteri > Percopsiformes > Amblyopsidae > Typhlichthys > Typhlichthys subterraneus. Next base: position 8,031 of record JAODUH010017584.1, on the reverse strand, counting down.
CCTGTGTGGGAAAACATATAAGTCATCATATTTTGGGGGTCACCCACAAAGTCACCAAATGTTTTAAGATGTTTATATCAGATTTGACTGGTGATTGTATTCATGCAGTATTTATGTCCATGGTGACCCCTGAAAGTGCAGTTATGGATATTTCTCAATTCATTTAGATAGTGTCTCTCCCCAACTACATTAGATCTCTCTGTCTCTGTCCGTTGGTTTAGACTGGGGCTTCCTAATAACAGCTTGGGCACATGCACATTCACGTACCGGTGGACCAGGTTTTCCTCGTGGGCCGACAGGACCCGGCAAACCAGCTGCCCCCTAAAAAGGATCAAAACCAGAACCAATAAACCCCATTTGCTTCACTGTGTGTTTCCAGTAACAAAAGCTCTGACTCTTCTACTCGTCAGTAGCCGAGTACACAGAATATGGACCCTGTTATTCCAATTGGAATCGGGATGAAAGCCCGACCCGAAAGAAAGTGCTCCATATCAACACCACGATCGGAAGAGAAACGGCCAACCTGATCGAAATGTCATTCCGAAGCAGAGAGGTAGTATAACTCGTTCCATGACCCGATTGAAAGAAGAATTCTACCATGTAAATGGTTAAACCCGATTACTTAATACAATGCACGATCGTGACAATTCACGTGAATGACAAACATTGTTTTATTTTAAGATAATGTTTATTTATGACTTCCTATATTTTGCATTATCTTGGCTTGCTTTAGACATTTGCTTAGTGCGCCAGGCTTTGTCTCACATCGATGTGAATCTCATAATTGTACAATAGTAAAGTTAGTCAGTTTCATTAATATGTCACTTTAATAACAACAATCTACCTTAATGCGTTTGTAATTACATTAATGACACTTTTATCCAAGGCGACTTACATGTAGTACATGTGTCATTAGTTGGACAGGTCGTACACCAGCAGTTGTAGGAACAAATATACTATCAGCATAGTTACAGTATCTTGTCAACATGACTACTATGACGGCAATATAAAATGAAATCATCCAACAAGGTTCCTAGTGGTCTGAACAATGTTCCTAATATTAAAGTGATGAGAACAAAAGAGCAGAATATAATTATATATATATAAATATAATTAAGAGTACTGTGATTGTGTACCTTGTCTCCTTGGTAACCCATCTCTCCCGGTTCTCCCCTTTGTCCCACTTCACCCTGCGTTTTACAGCATCACATGGCAATATAACACAACACAACGTTGCCACGGTGATCCAACTACATTACATTATCATTAAGACTGTAATAAGTACTATGGGAGACTGGATAGAAAAGATTAGCGTAGTTATTTTCAGCATTTTCACACGACACACCCTGACAAGATGCGGCTGATAAACGCACACTCACGAAAACACACAAACACACACACACACACGCACACACACACACACGGAAACACACACACACGCACGCACACGCACACACACACACACACAAGCAGATGCACACACATACCCCCCCACACACACCGAAACCGACAGCCACACCCTCCCACACACACACAACCAGACACACACACACACACCCCCACACACACACACCCACACAAAATATATCACATGCATTAAACACCGTTAAAGCTGCAAAGAATGATTTTGATCATTTATAAACCCTGGTACACTAGTGGACCCTGCAGTCATTGCTCTAGCACGACCTACAGTGAGCACAGCTACAAGCATTAAAGGTGGAGTCAGCGATGCTGGGGATATTTGATCTAGTCACAACAACACTTCTCCCTTCAGCGCTGTAGGCTGCTCCCTCAGAGGCACCCCCCCCACACACACATTGGCAAGGCTGGGACAGTGTTGTGCGGTGCGGTCTGCACCACTTTGTTTGTGCTCCCATGTACAGAGCCAGGGCTGCGTAGAAACACCAGATTATTTTCGCACACCGAATTCTCAGAATTTAACCCCAAAAATGTGGGTATTATATTTGAGTATTGTACAATGGCTGACTCCATCATCAAAGGGCGGGGAGAGGCCTCTGGCTGACGGGTAGGATGCTTACGGTGTGGGGGGGGGGGGGGGGGGGGGGGGGGGGGGGGGGGGGGGGGGGGGGGGGGGGGGGGGGGGGGG
>JAODUH010017573.1:10171-26506 GCA_027564835.1 Typhlichthys subterraneus | reverse complement strand
ATATATAGATGGATATATATATATATATATAGATAGATATATAGATGGATATATATATATATATATATATATATAGATAGATATATAGATATATATATATATATTTACATATTTACATTATATTTTGTGGGATTGGTGTCCTATGTCTTCCTCAAGCTGTTGCTCTCTATCAGGGGCCTGGGGGTTAGAGGTTCTGCGCAGTGTCCTAACTGTTCCGAGGACTGCACTCTTCTGGACTGAGACCACAGATACTGTACTGTATGTGTGTGTATACAGTGTAAATATGTATTTATATACATATACAAACATGCATACTACTAGTATCAATGGCTAAAGGAACAGCTGTAACAGATGTGGTCCCAGTGTGGTCCCAGTGGTAGTAGGAGCACTCTAGGGGCGTTGTTACCTAAGCTAGCCTGGGAGAGTGGCTGTAGAAGATTCCACGGTGGTCTCAGTCCAGAAGATTGCAGTCCTAATGCAGGGGTGGGCAATTATTTTCACTTGGGGGCCACATTGAAAATGTCAGAGAACTTTACGATCCACAATACTTTTTTAATTAACCAAAATAACTTTGTTTATCTTGCATTCTGTATATATAGGCTATTCTTATGCAACACCATTGTCATAATCTAACCTAACAGTTTAACTAGGTGTTTTTTATGCAGTAGTAAATAAAGTAACATTCTACAGTACTTTTATGTTGTGTTATTGTTTTTTAAAGGTTTGATGTACCGGGCGGGCCGGGGTGAATGTTTCAAAGGGTCTGTTCTAATGTATACTGTATGCAGGTATGTGTGTGTCTCTCGCTCCGCCTCGTGGATATTTGCCACCTGGCGAGGCAGCTGGCCGGGGGGGGGGGGGAGCCCGGCGGCGACCAGACCTGGGGAGGTGTGTGAGGAGGGCTCGCCTGCACCTCTTCAGGCACCAGTCCTTGTTATTCACCGCGACAGGTTCCCCCACCCCACCCTGGCTCGCCCACTCTCTCACCGAGGAGCCGGAGCGGCGAGGCCGGCTGACCCTGTCACCACCTCCTTCCACGGTCGAAAATTGAAACTCCTCGTCGGGGGGGGGGGGGTCACAAAATAAATTAAATAGAGTAAAAAAAAAAAAAAAACATTGTAACGGGGCGGAAAAACGTGCACATTCATCGGGAAAACTAGTATATCATATGGCCTGTCATATGTTGTCGTTGACCTCAGATGGGGTTATGCTGGGAGAAGATGATGGAAAACGCTCTGTTTTCCTCATGTCTTTATTTACTGATCCACAGTAGTAACAGCACCCTAAACTGTGTTTTTTTGGGGGGCTTCTTTGTTGCTGTAAACTAAATAAGAGTGAGCTGTGATGAGACACATGCTGCCGTTGTGATTGGTGTTTTCAAATCTGGATTTTATGATCTGAAAATCGCTCTACCTGTCATATCTGTTAAAAATCGCCGTGCCGTGTAAGGCGAAGGGTACACTTGGTACGCTTGCGCGTCATAAAAATCAGTTGATGTTAATGGGGGTTCCCCCTCTCAGCCCCTCCCCTCCCCTCACTCAGCTCCTTGACTACATATTTGAATTTTACAAATACGTGGTTGTAAATACAAGTTGTACAGTGGGTGGCGTCAGGCTCAGAGCTGGGTGCAGTTGCACTTATAACCTAACATGCCAGATGGCATGTAGGCATGTTAGACACAAATCCGTCTGGGGAGCCGTTAGGGTTGCGCGATTTGACCTAAAATCTAAATCCCGATTAAAAATCAAAATCACGATTAATTGAACATTGTACCTCGATTACGATTAATAAATGTTTTTTTTTTTTCTATGTTTTGCTTTTGTTTGAGTTCTGCTCCGTGATGCTAACTGTAATGGATTACAATTACTGTGTTTTTGTAATCAGTTACTTCCCAACCCTGAAGTCAAGCGTATTATGAAATGGTGGTAGAGCTAGACCAGGTGATCAAAACAGTTGTAGCAATGGCAATTGGTTCAATTGTGTCCAATAGTTTCAAAGTTCTACACTCAGTATAGAACGAAACGACTGTTAACACTTCCCAATGGAGTATTGCCGAACATAATTCATGAAGTGAATTTGAGGTCTGGTTACCCCAGACTAAACGTCTACAGGTTTAGTCTGTTTATGGGAGGGGGGAAGGGGGGCGAGGGTCGTTTGAGGTGACTTTCAGAAATCAAATAAAATTTAAAAACGATTAGAAATAGATTATTTTCGCCAGAGAGATTCCACCTGCTGTACCTATGCTGTATGTTTACTCAGTCCTACAGGTTATACAAGGAGATTACTTTGACTGATGTATTCTGCTACTAGCCTATATTGAATTACTATAACATAATATTATGGCTGTTAGGCTGTGGCAGAGCCATGTAGAGAGAAAGAGAGAGCTGCGTCTTCTCCGTTCACTCCAATGGACCCTTGTCATACCTTGGCTTTTGATGAAACAATGCCCCTGAGAGTGATCAGCCTTGGTGAAGCTCTGTGTTTGACCCAATGTTCTCAAACCAGAGCCATGTAGAAGAGAGGGTTGTGTCATCTCCGTTCACTTCAATGGACCGTTTTTTTCACAGCAATGGCGGATCGCGGAGTCTCAAAACAGTTCCCGGAAGTTAGCCGCAAACACTTAAAGTACCCTATACATTATATTGTAAGTGTAAATCTGTGCATTTATTGACTAGTAATTACCAAAATATTTAGTTATATATCTGTATATTGATTCAAATTGCCCACCAAGTGCCTGGAACTCTTTTGCCATAGGTTTTGCCTCTCCATGAACCAGGTGACCGTTGAAAATGTCGAACTTCCATGCAAAACTTCCGTGCGCAACAACAGATCTCCCTGCTTCACACAGCTGATTCAAATGAATAGTTCATTATCAGGAACCTTTCATTTGATTCAGCTGTGTTGGAACATCTTAAACATGCAGGCCAGCGGCCCTCCAGGACCAGGGTTGGGGACCACTGCTCTAACCTGAAGCCAGATGGTCTATTGCACACACAACCGTCTGGGGAACCGTCCATTGAAGCTGTTATAAGATGGATAGAATGGAAGCTGCACTTCCAGCACATACTTGGCAGGTGATTGGACGAACCTGTGAATCAGCGGAGCCAGTTGGTAAATCAACTCTTGCCGAAGACAGTCGGGATGGTCTCACGAGGGTACTCACCTTCTGGAACCCTCTCTCCGACCACATCCGACGACACACACGCACCCTGCCATCATTCAAACTATAGATTGACATTTCTTTCGGGATTCCCACGGGATGGGATACAGAATCATTATTAATCACAGGATTGAGACGGGACAAAAAAAAAACGTCAGTGGGAGTGGGCGGGACCGGGAATCATAATAACACTATGACGCACAACTTCATACACAAATACACAACAACATCAAAATAACAAACAATATTGTCATAATTTTTTAATCTTAAAATGTTTTCATCAACTATGGCTGCGATTTATTCTTTTTTTTCTTATTTTTTCTTCTTCTTAACTGACAGACTGCGGTCAGAATCTCAATTTCATGGAATTGGGATGGGACTGGATTTTTTTTTGTGTGAGTGGGATGGGAGAGGTTTGAAAATCCACTCCCATGTCACCCTCTAACCCTCAAACAGGCTTTCAAAACTCAAACTAGACTACTGGCTGTCCCAAGAGTTAAAACAAAACATTGTGAAGAAGCATTCTGTTATCTTGCAACTCTGACATGGAATAATATCCCAGTTGGTGTAAAACAGGCCTGACATTGGCCACACTTAAGTCAAAGATGAAAAAGAATTTATTTCACACTGTACGCTCTTAACTTAATCTTAGAAATAGCCCTAACTTTATTTTTTTTCTTAAATTACATTTAAATTACGTATTGGATTTCTGTGATTTTAACATTCTGTATTGCTTGCCAGAAACTTGAACACTTTAAATTGTCAAATGTTTTTTCAATTGCCATTGTCTACAAAATATGCTACACAAATAATATTGCCTTTCCTTGTAACTGATAGAACATAAGATATACGTTATTTTACTGTAATTCATGTATCTGTAATATTATTTTAGGAGTTTCAGTAATTAGCTATCTCTATGAGATGGATTTGCTAGATCAGGTTAAAGGTAGGATCAATCATTCTCGAGACAGCTTGCTAACTCAAAATCAAAACAAAAACACCTCTCCCTTCATTGACATGGGTGCTCCCTCAGAAATGCCACCCCACACATTGAAAATGCATTGCAAAGGCTATGGTATTTGCACCCCTAAAGGTACCTGAAGATACTGCAGCAAATTCAAAAAACACAACATTTTATAATTCTGAAAACAATACTGACATTTTTCAAAATATTTGATATATACTGTAAATATTGCCCAAGAAAATGCAATTAAATGCCAAACTGTGTAGCCTAAAATATATACATTTATTGCTGTGTATTGTGTTTTGTGCTATTTGAACTAAATTTTAAATGCAGTCATGTTCTAGTCCACATAAGGGGTGCTAACTGAATCAGGTACAGAAGTTAACAAAGAGAACCAATGCCATATATACTATTGCCCAGTTCTAATTTGCTAATATTTGCCAGATCACTTTCATTTAGAATAGAGGAACTATTTAAAAAAAAAAAAATTCCCAGGTAGTAAATGACTTAAAGCCAATAGAATGTTCTCTGAGGTTGGATGTTTTTAATCTTCTCCTTGTGGTAGCCACAGACAACTACAAACAACTGTTGAGAAACAGGAATTAAGGAAAAACATCTGGAAGCCCTACTAGTCACTACACGGGGTCAGAGGGCCTTCTTTAAAACTAGTGTACTACAACAACATACTGTACATAAGAGTAGGCCGATCGTAGCTTGACGGTAAAGTGCTTCCCATTCCGACTTGTCATATTTCTCCTCAAGTATGTTGCCGAGCCCATTTTGACCATTCCAATATGATCTGATTTCAATGCAGTCTACTAAGAATAATTATCTAATTAAGAAGTACATTCAACGTGACCCCGTTTGGCCCAGGCAACATCTGGAAGAGCAGGAATGCTTAGCGCTGTCAGAGAACAGATCAACATTTGCAATGTGCCATGCTATTGCTATGAACGGCACAGGACTGTAACTATATGTTACTATAACTATTTTACATATAAATATATAGTGGAGTAATGACATAACACTCCCTATGTTCTTTGTTTTCATGTCCTGGCCAGCCACACATGCATGTTAGTGCACGTGTCTGTGTGTGTGTGTGTGTGTGTGTGTGTGGGGGGGCCGACGAAGCATTTGTTTTAGTTTGACATGCTCGTGTGCTTATGCTTCTGATACTGGTGACACCTAGTGGCAGACAGTCATATAGAGCCACTTTAATGTGTGTTTCCAGCTGACCAAACAACCAGCCATGTTCCAGAGCTTCCCCTTATCACCTGTTTATCACCTGTTTATCACCTGTTCAAACAAGCAGTATACACTTTATATTTGTATGACATTTATTTATTGGTTTTAGTTTTATGCCACACTCTACACTATTTGTGATTTATTTTATTTCATGATCATTAAGTTGTGGTCAGGGAAGCCGTCTGACTGAAGAAGGAGGCCTTTCGGGATGTGTTGTCCCGGAAGACTCTGGAGGCAGTTGCAATGTACCGACGGGCCCGAAGGGCTGCAGCATCTGCCATAGCAGAAGCAAAACAGCGGGTGTGGTAGAGCTTCGGAGAAGCCATGGAGAAAGACTTTCGGTCGGCACCAAAGTGTTTCTGGAAAACCACCCGCCACCTTAGGAGGGGGAAGCGGGGAACCATCCAAGCTGTGTACAGCAAGGATGGGACACTGTTGACCTCAACACCTCCACTTATTGTAGAAAATAATATATTGTAAACAGAGGTGCGTTCAGAATTGACGGCCGTTTGTTAACGTTTGCGAACACATGCAAACGGTTTAGGATTTAGTTCTCGCCGAACACACAGTCGCATCGCAAACGTGTTTGCCACGAACGTTCGCCACTGAACGCGCCTCAAGGTAAAAGTAAGGTAACCCCTTCGACCCTGCCTGGCCCCCAGACGTGACGGGGAGGTTTGCAGACCCCTTCTTCCCACTGAAGAGCAGGACAGGGGCAGAGGGTGGAGGTATGCTGTAGAGGTGCAGGAGAGCATGGAGGAAGAATGGAAAGTCCTCGAGTAGAACCCTAACCCTCCTAGGCGGGGCGGGGGTCCTCCACATCTGTCGAGGTGCAGGAGGAAGAATGGAAGGTCCTTGAGTAGAACCTGGAGACCGCTCTCCGTGGCGGGGCGGGGGTCCTCCACATCTGGAGGGGTGCAGCCTCCCCCCCACCCCCCAGGGATGGAGCCGGTGTGTACACCATTACAGCCCCCTCTCCGTCCTTCTCACGTATCGAGGAGGGGGACCGGGTGGGGTGGCTCCCGAGGCACGGAGCAGTGCCGGTGTAACCGTGGAAACCGTGGAGGACAGTCCCTGTGAGCTCTATCAGAACGATCCAGGGGTGAGTTACAACTGATGAGTTTTGGAACACTTGTATATATGAGAGAGAGAGAGAGAGAGAGAGAGAGAGAGAGAGAGAGAGAGAGAGAGAGAGAGAGAAAACAAATGTTGAAATCACATTTTGACCAATATATTTTGTAATAATTTAAAAGTTAGCCTGACAATGACATGACTGAATGTCAAGAGAATATAATGTATTATGCTGTATACAGTATATAGGATAGGTGTGTGTGTGCACACGTATGTATGTATGTAGGTATGTATGTACAGTGTGTGTGTGTGTGCGTGCTCATTTTCTCTACTGTGCCTGTGTGCACCTGTGGGTTGAGGCTGATGTAATTGTACAGTACGTGCACAGGGCTTTAAGCTGCTGTAGGTAGGATTTGAACTTGGAAAGATATCAATAACTGTCTGGTAAACCTAGTGTGTGGCCAATCAGCGTCGGACTGTAAGGCCCTGAAGCGGCCGCTTCATAATTGCGTTGATAAACCCCCCGTTGGCCGCTGCCTGGGCCAACTGTCATTGACGAAGAGCGACTTGCGCTGGAAAGTTGAGAACATTTAAACTTATATGCACGTCTAAAAAAACCTGCACCACATTGCCATAAAAAAGTGCATGCCAGTCGCACTGTACCATAGGAAACAATGGTTTTGCTAGCAACGCGTTTCTAGTGATGTGTCTTGGCGTGATCGGGCCGCCTTCACGTTGTTGTCGTAAGATCCTACTTACGAGTTCATAAAAGTGCATGGCCGGCAATCTATCACGCAGGCATGTAGTTCCATCCCGTCATATTCATCAAACTCCATAGAACTACTATTTATCCAACACCAACATCCAACTCTCTCTCCATATCACAAAGCACATTTCATCCTAATAAGGACTATTTATCCAACTATAGGACTGCTAGGACTATTTATCCAACTATAGGACTAATCAGGACAATTTATCCAACTATAGGACTGATATGGACTATTTATCCAACTATAGGACCGATAAGGACTATTTATCCAACTATAGGACCGATAAGGACTATTTATCCAACAATAGGACCAATACAGATGATTTATCCAACTATAAGACTAATAAGGACTATTTATCCAACTATAGGACTGATAAGCACTATTTATAGGACTGATATGGACTATTTATCCAACTATAGGACTAATAAGGACTATTTATCCAACATTAGGACTAATAAGGACTATTTATCCAACTATAGGACTAATAAGGACTATTTATCCAACATTAGGACCAATAAGGACTATTTATCCAACTATAGGACTAATCAGGACTATTTATCCAACTATAGGGCCCTACCTGGCGGGGGGCGGGGGGGAAGGGGGGCGGGGCTGGCTGCTGCCCTACCAGTGTGTGTCCTCGCCCTGCATGATGCTCGTCTAATTAAAGGTGGGGTCAGCGATGCTGGAGAATGATGAGCCAAGGCTAGGGTAGTGATGTGTGGTGCAGCCTGCACCCCTTTGTTTTACTTTACAGAGCAACACCTGATTATTATTGTCGCGCTTGCGGACTGTGAGGAAATGTCATTTGAATTGTTCCAAAAAGTGTATACACTTTTTGGAACAAACTTTACACTTGCTGACTCCAGCTGTCATGACATATGTGTCATAACTACAGGGATTTACACCACATCAGGCCCCCCCCCCCATGTCTGATACATAAGCTATACCCCTGAAAGCTTGACAGCACTTTCCGGAAGTAAGGAAGTCATATTCATTTATTTTAAGCAGTAACCCTATTCTTATTTAACTACCTACAAACATCATCCAGACTCATATTGTTTATATTTCCAACAAATTCTTAATTGTTAGTTTAATGTCCGACTTGGTCATTGAGTCATGTAGTTGGTCGATGTGCATGTCAATCAAAATACCTCTCCTGTCAATAGACAGATCTTGACGCAGTTATTAACCAGCGCCGTGTCCCAGACTTTACTCTGCCGTGTATGACATAAGTAGCCTATAAAGGCTCTATGAGACTACCCCCTGTTCCCTTTACCACGACACACCTTGACTATACCATCCGTCAGCAGGTCGTGTCAGCAGTGACGTGCGGAAAGGGCCGGGTCATGAATGCGCAAACGTCAACACTGAACTGACTCGACGTGTCGACTTGGTTTGGTTAACAGTTGATACCTCGACTGTTAATGTTTTCGCTTAAAATAGCATTAATAATTAGCATTTATTTGATTTACTGGTCGCACGCAGTTTAATTACAGATATATAATTTACAGAGCATAATGAACTACTAACTAAGTAACTATAGCCTACAGCAAATCATTTTTTACAGTGAGGGTGACAAACCATAGGCCCACAGAGGGTGCTCCTGCAGCGAGATATTACTGCTGGCTGAATCTGTGTCCATACCTGCATACGCGCAGGTGTGTAAACCTTTAAGCGCAGGTGTATAGCCTGTATGCCTGCGCGCCCTACAATGCGGAATGCAGTAAATCCGCAACTTTACGGGCCTGTGTAAGTAAACAGTGCAGATGAAATGTGATGTTCCCTCCATTCTTCAACACAATCCAGATTCCTCCGCTTGATCCCTCCGCAGCGCGTTTTACACAGCAGCCCAACAGAAAAAAATAAAAACGTTGAATGACTGTCCAGTGTGTAGATGACAATCCCTCTCTCCCTCCCTCCCTCGGGGAACAAAAAAGACATTTGAGCTATGTGGATGTGTGGATAGGAAGAGGGGGGAAAGGGAAAAAAAGGAAAAAAAAAATCACTGCACTTTGAAGAGCGCCAGCGCACTGCACTCCGGTTTCACAGAGTCCTTTGACAGTCGGAGCGGCGTGGCGTTTTCTTTACGCATAGCCTCCAGTGTTGCGCGCAGGCATTGTTCAGTTGGACAACGGAGGCCCGACAAGACACCGGAGCGGCAAAGTTCACTCTGAACTGGATATCGGTTGTCCCAAGAGCCCTAATAGCCTACTATACCAGAGGATATTGTCTCAAAACAACGACAGCGGCCAGTCAGGAGATGCGCGTAAAGGTGCTGCGCACAAGGTTTTGATGTTTGGGGACAAAACGGTGATTTTTGAAATTTCTTCTTCTTCCTCTTCTTGTTTAAAGTATTATTTAAATTCCCCATAATGTAAATAACCTCCGACAAGACATACAGGAAAATCACGTGCTTATTTTGAGGTTTGAAGGCTAAAGTAGACAGACTGCGCACCGCCTTTTCGGGGAGTCGCTCACTTGGGAGATATTACAGTATCCCTCTGTGGAATAAGTAGCCTATACAGTGACATAAGTGTTGACGGGATTACCGCAATGCGGTTAAATTGTTAATCATGCAAAGTTTGGAAGTCAAGACGAGACAGGTTTGTGGAGGTAAGAATCGGAACGACACGCCATGACTGGTTTTTATGTCCTTCTAATTCACAAGAACACAGAAGTTAAAGGCACACATTTATTTTGCTGATTGCGTTATGTGACAAACTGTGGCTAAATAGTATCAGCGTTTATCTCTCATTCTCTCTCACTCGCTGCCAATGTTCTGAATAGTTTATGTAACCTGGAAAATGTAAACACATTTCTTGGAATTGATGTAAGTCTAGCCTAAACTCTATTATATGCAATAGCAATAAAACGTTATGGCGGTTAAAAGGCTTGTGTCCTCTTAACATATGTAACTTTGTTTAGGCTGTACTGTTCATTGCACACAACATTTTTCATTCGGTGTCAACCGTTTGCTGTCCCTCTGCAGTGTTGAGAGTATAAGAGGTCTTTAGTGTTTTATAGAGGTGTTCGAGATCAAGTTGTGGATGGAGACACAAAAATTAGGCTTACCTTCTGTGGACTTTGGCATTTCCATGGTTCCTTTTGGCCAGAGAGTCTCCGTTGACTGAAAACAAAATATGTCCGTGACACGACACCATAGTGGTGCAGATATAATCACCGCAAAAACATGTTCCGCGCCCGCGCTCGACTAGCAGCGCGCAACTCCGCCACTCTGGCTCGGACGGTACAAATGCGTCTGGTTGCGCGCCTCTGAATTATTATTATTATCCACTAACTCGATACAAGACTGAGAACATCATGTGGTCTTTCAAGATCCAAGCGCTTTCGAGCTTTGTTTATAGCTCCTGCGTGCCACCGATTTCCCCGTGCGCAATAGTGTCATTAGTCACGCCTGTCTTTAATGTTTGCTGTGACAACAATGACCTGGCGTGTTTTATGTGTGCATGGGGATTCCGTTTCACGTCGCGAGTATTTGCTGTGATCTGAGCCTCGTTGCCTGCACCTGACACCTGTTTCAGGCTTGGCTGATTTGTAGCAGGTCAAAGTGACCTAGATTTCCTTCTGTGACACTATTTGCTCTGCATTTGTATTGGCAATGATGGCTGGTATGTTATTGTCTACCCATTATTTGAGTGTGCAATAGACATACCTGACATAAATACAAGTAAAACTGAAATGCCTATTATACATCATTGCGTGCGTGTGTGCGTGTGTGTGTATTATACATCATTGCGTGTGCGTGTGTGTGTTTGTGTGTGTGTGTGTGTGTGTGTGTGTGTGTGTGTGTGTGTGTGTGCGCTGTGTTAATGTGGGTATCCTCAGGCTGCACCCATTATCTGCATTTACTTTACATCCAAGAGGATCAGAGACAGCTGTTTTAGCTTCACATGGCTTTGTCTAAACGATTCAATGGCAAAACAAATTTCATTCTGACACGCAGTCACGCCAAACAAAAGACTTTAATCTGGACTGGATTTATTTGCTAAATACCTGTGGTAATATCTTGATGGTGCGCTCGCCGTCGTGTGTAATCTTATTTCTCACATTTCTCTGTCTTTATATGTCTGACGTTTACTTTCTTATGCTGTGATTGGCGATGGATTGACTTGCATTGTCAAGTTATGAGTTGTAATGACGCTTGACTCATTCTTATGTGGATTTTTACTCTTACATTCGCTCACTAGTTTTGTTCACACACTTGCCTTGTTCATTCAGCTGCTCACACACACGCACACACACACAAGATGAAATCATCAAGCATCATTTGCCCATGTTGGGTCAACAGTCTAGCATAGCCATGCTAATAGAAGCATGTATCATAGTCTTTTGTTTATTTTCTTAACAGCTATTTATATTTTGTGTCTTCTCATATCTTTACTGTATCGTCAACCGACCTGCTCTAGTACATTAGTACATACTTTCTTATATTGTGCCAAATGCACTTGGTACACTATGGTCTCAATTCTGGTAAGAGCGAGCAAGTGTTAGTAAGGGCCGGCTAAACCGCTAAATCAATATAGCGAAAGTTTCACAGCCGTGATGTGAAACAGAGGTTGTCACCTGGGTCAGAGGTTAAACGCGACAGCGTTGCCTCAACTGTGGGTATCTCGCGCTCCTCTGACACACGTAGCGTCACTACTTGCACTTTCTTGGGTCAAAGGTCACAAGGTCAGTCAGGCCGTGTCACGGGTCAGGTACACCGGGCTACCATTGTGTGGTCTGGCTTGTTTACCCTGCCGTGTGGCTTTACGAGGTCTAGCATGCGGTTTATTGGCACTACACAGGCCAAAGCTTTTATTGCCCTTGTATTACTGGGCTGCGTTTTGTGTCTAGAATTCTCCATTGTTAGTCTTATTTAGTTTTTATTGACACGCCTTTGTTATATCCTCTCGGACTGGGATCTTCAAATAAGGGCAGTCTGGATGAAGAATTCTGTGTCAAGGCCTTGACACTACCAAAGCACAATATTTAATAGGTCATTTTGAATGAAACCACTATGTTTTCTTTGAATAATGTCCCCCACAGGATTATTTCTTCTCCATAGATAACACAGCAGGCCAGATTCAATGAGGGATTGCATTTGGGTATAAAAGCGTTTTTTTTTTTTTTTCTCTCGTGTGTTTGTGTGCGCGCACGTGTGTGTGTGTGTGCGAGTGTGTGTGTGTGTGTGTGCGAGAGTGTGTCTGTGAAATTCCAGTCATCAAAGGTGGACGGTGTGTGTGTTTGGCGCCCAGGTAGTTTAGATGCACTTCAGATGCGCTGTGTAATGTTACTCCGACTGTTTCACACAGGCCCTTGATGGCAAGCGTAGAGAGAGATTGATTATGCAACACGGAGTGCCACAGGGCAACTTCAATCTGGAAGTGCTTATATAGGGCGGTGAGCCACAGTGATTCCTTCAGGGCAAATTGAAGGAGGCGTGATCTGACAATGAGGAATTTGAATTTGTTAGATGTATTTCTTTCAGTGCTTCCCATGCTAAACTATAGCGCTGTTTTAATTTAGCATTGGACAATCTCGTGTAAGGGAGCTATTTCTGTCGCCGTAGAAGTTTCCAATCTTGATTTGTTTGCTTTTGAGGAGCACTTTGACTTCTCTAGAAGTTCAAACGACTTGAATGTAGGACAAAGTGCCTGGTAATACTTTTGGAATCGCTGATGAAACATAAAGCTAAACTCCTGCCCTTATCGGCACCATCGAGCTCTTTAGAAAAAGCAACAGCTTTTGTCCAAATACGAAAGAATGTTAACTGTAGCAATCCCGTGTTTGTGTCTGCGAGGGTTCGTTTTGTTGACACAATAAACTGTATTCTTCTGAAATTAGCGGGTCACGTTCATTAATCATGGCCTCTTTGAACCCTCAGCCCGTGTCGTTAGACGAGAGCCGGTCTGGGTCGCGAGCGGTCGACACGGAAACAGTTTGCAGGGTGCTGATTCATCCACACAGAAGAGTGTGTGTGTGAGTGTGTATTGTGGAGATGCGTGTGTGCGTGTGTGTGTGTGTATTGTGGAGATGCGTGTGTGCGTGTGTGTGTGTGTGTGTGCAGATGTTTATGTGTAGATGTGCATATGTGCAGATGTGTGTGTGTGTGTGTGTGTGTGTAGATGTGTGTGTGCGTGTGTGTGCGCGCGTGTGTGTGTGTGTGGCACAAGCTACATACAACGCCAGTGCTCCTGTGGGACGTACTGTGGGTTACCGTATCAACCGCGAGCTGTGTCAAGTGAAACCCTGGCCTCTGGTCGCGGGTCCAGCACTGTGCTAAATGTGTTCCCATTTAAGGTGAGGCTCTCCTCAGCGCTTGCTCTGTGTGTGACTCCCTTCTAAATCAACTTAATCAGGCTGGACTTCGACTTCGTTATTAGCGTGAGGAATGATGGGAAGGCGGGGGGGGGCGCACAACTTGCAGATGGGCAACGCTCACCTGAGGCTTAAGGTATTTTAAAACTGAGGACTGAACCATGAGCACTTACTTCCTGTCTCATTTGATAATTTTCATAATTTTCATAATTTTCATCATTCTATCATCATTTTATCATCTCATCATCATAATAGCTTCATGGAAATTGAAAGAACAGTTACGCCATCTCCATTCACTCCAATGGACCGTTTTTTTCACAGCAATGGCGGATCATGGAGCCACAAAATAGTTCCCAAAAGTTAGCCTATATACTAAAAATACCATATAAATTATACTTTAAATGTAAATCTGTGCATTTATTGACTCCTAATTAACAAAAAATTAAGTTATATTTCTGTATAAAACTGCCCACCAAGCACTTCCGGGAACTATTTTAGCCTCTCTATGAACCATGTGACCGTTGATAATATCGAACTTCCGTTGGCGTAACTCTGTTCTTTCCATGGCTCTGGGTTGGCATAACTCTGTTCTTTCCATGACTCTGGGTTGTTGTAACGCTGTTCTTTCCATGGCTCTGGGTTGTCTTAACTCTGTTCTTTCCATGACTCTGGGTTGGTGTAACTCTGTTCTTTCCATGGCTCTGGGTTGTCTTAACTCTGTTCTTTCCATGACTCTGGGTTGGCGTAACTCTGTTATTTCCATGACTCTGGGTTGGTGTAACTCTGTTCTTTCCATGGCTCTGGTTTGGCGTTTACTCTGTTCTTTCCATGGCTCTGTGTTGGTGTAACTCTGTTCTTTCCATGGCTCTGGGTTGGCGTAACTCTGTTCTTTACATGGCTCTGGGTTGGCGTAACTCTGTTATTTCCATGACTCTGGGTTGGTGTAACTCTGTTCTTTCCATGGCTCTGGTGATTTGGTGACAATCGCATCTACCTTTAACATTTGCGTATATGCGTACATAGTGTTACTGTGTGTGCTGTATGTAGTATGTAGGTGTGTAACACCTGATTTGAGGGGACAGGATGGTCTCAGTGGTCTGAGTGCTGGGCTCTCAGCCGGAAGGTTGTGGGTTCAAACTCCGGTGCTGACCTACCTGTAAGCATCCTTGAGCAAGATGCCTAACTCGCCAAGTGCTCCTGGTGGTTGGTCGCATGGTTGGATATCAGCAATCACCATTGGTGTATGAATGTGCGTGTGTGTGAATGTGAGGCAAAATAATGTATAGAGCTTTGGGTCAAAGTGCTATATAAATGCAGTCCATTTAAAGTCAGAGAAAGCTGTGGCCTTCCATCAGGTCTCCACTCCATTATTGGCCTTAAATGACCTTGGTGTTTATTGCATATATGGCCTAGTGGCTACAAAAGACAATCCTTTAACTGGAGGGTTTCATGTTGCTTTGTGTTGCGTGGATAACATGAGCTCAGATAACTAAATGTTATGCTGCTATGCAAACATGCTCTAACATGCTCTTTTGTGTTAATTGCTCACAATGAAATGTTATGGGCTTAAGCGGAATTTCAGATATCACTTTAGGCTTATATTTAGCTAAATGTATACTGATAAGATATTGGGTGTTTACAGCGCCCTCTAGCGGCCAAGTTGATGAACATAATGTGTACTCTAATTCACAACCTTTTGGACATTAAGTACTAGGCTTTATCCTTTATCTTTCATCTTAATCAGGATAATGGTGGCTGATTTGAATAGCCCCCTCCAATTTCATGAGTCCATACAATTAATTGTAATGTTCAGCAATACAGTGTATATCAAATAATGAATTTTCTGTTAAACTGAACAAATGAGTGCTCTATATCACTTCTCATATCCCTGTCCTCGATCGCTGGCAGCATTTTTGCTAAAGGTTAATGCCTCAGTCATGGAGGGTATTTTAGTAATTTTATTGCTCTTCTTTTCACAAATTACGTTCCCATGGCATTAATGGTTTGCAGTAATTATCCCCAGAACTGTTGTTAGGGCTAGCCCTTCAAGCCTGCATGTGTAAAGGTGTTGATCCAGAACTATTACACTTCAAACACATTTTACTCCAGTGAAGGTTTCTTTTGTACCGGTAAACAACCAGTAGACATTACACCAACTAGCAGCCTGGGGTCAGTGTGTTAATTTACGCCTAATGAACTGTAGCTTTTCTTGACAGTTTTTTATTTTATTTACACGAGCCATGGCATTTATGGTATGTGTTCACGATGCAGTACTGAGATACAGCAACATGTATAAATGTGGTGAGGTATTATGCTGTCAATTAGCTCTTACCCAAGGGACAGGGCAGCTCTGACATCAAACATGCCAGCAGCAGTTTAGGAAAAAAAGGAAACAGTTACGGAATTTGGGGAATTCCTACCGTGGTGTGACATGCAAGCGAGCGTCTCCGTATGATTTGGGATTAGTGAACGTCACCCACGGCATCTTACTATACTATACTATATACACCCTGTAGTGTACTATATACACCCTGTACTATATACACCCTGTAGTATATACACCTGTAGTGTACTATATACACCCTGTACTATATACACCCTGTAGTATATACACCCTGTAGTGTATTATATACACCCTGTAGTATATACACCCTGTAGTATATACACCCTGTACTGTATACACCCTGTAGTGTACTATATACACCCTGTACTATATACACCCTGTAGTATATACACCCTGTAGTGTATTATATACACCCTGTAGTATATACACCCTGTAGTATATACACCCTGTACTGTATACA